>JAVCKT010027278.1:0-14443 GCA_032273925.1 Rhynchotus rufescens | reverse complement strand
GAGCAGAGAAAATCTTGGCCTGACGTTACTTACCCATGAGATGAAAGCATGAGCTGCAGGTGTACACATCGAGCAGAGGATGCTCTCTATTTGGGCTCTGCCTTCCTGCTGTTAGTAACTGGCAGCATGTGAATCTTCATTAATCCCCTCAAAATTAAGAATAGTTTAAAGGGTTCTGTATCTGGAAAACAATGAAATGTTGTTAAATACTGCTCACAGGTTCTACATGCAGTCTTTGCCTATCTGATCTCCTGATTTACTACACCTTACCAGGCCGAGGTTCAGGCAGAGGGCAAATCCCTTTTAGCAAGTGGAAACGTGTGCAACAAGAGCAGCAAGAAATGCTGGCACTTGTAGAAAGTTCATAATTGATAAGAATGAATCCACACTGAAACATTCAAATGGCTTGAAGATTGAAGAAGGTATTTCAGTGCATAGGGCATTTTGCCAGTACTCTTATCATCTTTTAGCAGTTTTCCTTAATTTTCATTTGTTAACATCCATAAAACAGGCAAAGATTTCCCAAAGATAAAAACAGACATCAATTCTTTAACATGTAATGCGTACATTAAATATGACAGGATCTTTTCAAATCTTGTGGGAATGAAGTATGCCAAGTTTTGTCTGGCACTCAACAAACTTGTCTATTTAGAAAAGGACTCTAAGGGATTCCTACCCACGGTCTCAGGGATGGGCTCTAACACCAATCTGTTTGTATCATGTAAATCATGGATTCATTCCTTCAAATATCAAAATCAACTTGGAAAACTTATGTTTATAGCGGATCATCAATATTCATCAGTACTATCACCTTTAAAAAAAAAGAAAAGGAACTTCTTTATTAGAGTGAGTGCAGTGGGAACAGAACATGAGAGATTTTTTTCAGCTACAAATCTGAAGTGGAAGTGAATGTTAAATGCATGCCTCATACTAAAACTTTATGAAAAATGAAATGTACAAAAAGCTGGATCCTTGCCATGACACCCATTATGGTGAAGTCTGAGACTCTGACCCTTCGTGTTATACTTATTGTGTTTTTGACACATTTAGTCAATTAAAATGGGAGAAGTGTAATTTGTTTTTCTTAAGTTTAATACAGCATGTCAATAGAAGCTAACCAAAATTTATAGTAGGAACACTAAAACTGCCACTTGCACTTAAACAAATGAACACAATTTATCATGGTTGAAATAAAAAGAACATCATGTGCATTTGACTTTATACTTCACATGAGCATGTTGCCAAATATAGGAAAGCATGTTACAGCTGACACTTCCAATGGAAAAGACATTTTACTTCACATTAAATATTGGTGTGAAAAATTTGGACCCTGTCCAATCCTAAGAAGTGTTAACGTTGGCACTTCCACTGTATACTTTTACTGTAAATTGTTGTAACATTTATTTGACATGGAATACCCAAAGGATTGATGAGTAAAGAAAGGAAGACTTTTTATTGTGCCATGTTCCCTTTTTCAGTCATACATACTAAGCCTTTACATCTTCAGAGTTTAAACAAGTCGCCACCTGTACTCAATCGGTGAAAGTTATTTTTCATGCAACTAGAGTTTGCCTTTTTTATAAACCTATAAAAGCACACATTTTCCATTTTATTGGTCAGCAAAGCAATGGCTGATTTAACCATAAAAGTTACAAAGGTTGTTTCTTTACGGAGATCTATGTTTTTTTAACCCTTTACAATTTCTTGCAATATAAACCTCCTTCATTTCATTCCTTGTCATGGACTGAAAACACAAAACAAACTGTAGTATTTTTTCTTTTCATTAGAAAAGTTTACCTAGCACTACTACCATTTATATTATTACCCATGGACTACTAAAGATTTAGGAGGAACAAAGTACTGCTGCGTAAAAATTTATCAGCGTCAATTAAGTACCTGCACAGGAATTCTGTGTTCGTATTATGTGAACTATAACTGCATTTATCTGCAGTAATGAAGCACTGTAAAATGTCGGAAAAGTGCTGAGGGGCACTTCATATGATTTACTGAACTGATCTCTAGGTTAAGAAAGCATGCCTAAGACAGAGGATTTTTTTTAATCCATATTTTTCAAATTAAGAAATTCCATAGCATTTTGAATTATAAAATTAAATTCTAGAGCCACAGACATGAAAATGTTTGAGGTATTTTAACAGTCTTTTTTAAAGACCAGATCCAAGATCTTGAATTTTGATCTATGTAAATACAGCACTTGAGGATTTCTGTATTTGATTATAACTTAAAAGGGTAATATACACACATAAATACATAGAGAACAGATTTTTCAAAGAAGACAAGAAATACAGCTGTCCTGTACCAAGGAGAAAACTCAGCAACCAAGTGACATAAAGAACTGGGAGCTTTTAACAGCAGCTGAAATGAGCTCATGCCTATGGATGCCTCTGCTGAAACACGGCAGAGTGGCATCTTCAGAACATCCCTGGGAGAGTGATGGGTTTATTAGGATTAAAAAAAAGAAGAAGAGTACACAGATAATGGGAGTAAAGAGAAAATATGTTTTCTGACAGCTTTCATACTGCTTGGATGAGGTCTAATGACAATATCAAGAAGGGAGTGCCATCAAAAGCAAATTCACCTCAACCTTCTCTCAGCCATGCATGATCAAACCATAATTCCTTCAACAATATTGATGAATACAGTACTGTATACAGTTTTCCAATATGCTCTAGAGATCTTGGGAGTTTTTCTCATGGCTGATTCAAAATAGGTTGATACAGAATATGTCCCCATATCTGGATGTGTTCAAGAGAAAATTCCAAGTTATTGCCCAGCCCTGTGAAAGATAGGGTCTAACACTTGGTCTCATAGAGCCTTTCAAGGTAAAGAGACCAACACATCCACAGATACTATTATTTTAATCTTATATTCAGGAAATCTCAGAAAAAAAGATAGGCAGACAGTTAACCTATGTTCTTTGGAGCAAGTTATCTGAAGAGTTTGTGCAGCCTCCATCCACCCTTTGAGGTTTTGAAGATCTGACTGGGCCAGCCTGGTCTGACCTCTGAGCTGACCCTGCTTGGAGCATAAGGCTGCAGAGAGACTGAGGCTGCCTCCGACCTGAATTATCCTGTGATCATTTGATTAATTCCCTTGCTTCAGCTGACAGGAGACAACTTGAAAAACGTTTTTAAGACAAAACAGGGAAGAAAACAGCCAGGCATTTGATTGTTGCTGATTAATAAATTAATAGAAATTCTTGTCTGTGCTGTTCCCAACGCATCAAGACACTCTCCTAGAAAACAAGTAAAGATATGCATGGATATTTTTATGGAAGTTTTTCAATTTGCTATTGGTGACAGGGAGAAGTAGTGTATATTGCAAGTAGTGTAAGGGCTGCCTGGACTTTTTTCAGAAAAAAAAAATACAAGCTATCCTTTCCTTTTGTGTGGATGTAATGTCAAAATTGGACAGAGGAACTTTGTGTTTGTGTTACTCCAGTTTCTAGCTGAAGTTAATAATGGGTGTGAGGGAGGAACACTCCATTTTAAAGAAGTAGCACTACCTTTCCTCCCATGTCGTGCTATCATCTTTAATGGCAACAATAATTCACTTAAGCCAGGAAGACATTTTTTCTGTTTTATTTATAGATCATTAGGAAGGTCTGTCTGCTGCATTAATGCCTGCTAAAATGGTATGCTGCTTCCCACTTTATGGCTCTATGTCAAAACTGTCTCTGATAGCTAGTTACTCACTCCACTTTGTCTGTTTTAAACAACTCATTTCTTATTGGATGAACTGCACTATCACATGTCACTTGCTTGACTTTTATAATATTCTCTCTAGGTCTCAGATCTCTGGAGGACTGCACATCCTCAACTCTCACTAAAAACAAAGGTAGGTAGCACCTCGCAGATCAGATGTTACCTCCATCTAAGGAGCTGCTTGAGTTTTTCAGTTAAACCTCTACAGCCACAGGAAACGTGGGCATTATTTTTAGCAATACATTACATCTCTACTTGCATGATAATTTATTACCATGCAAAATATGTTGCTCTGATATGGCTCAAGAGATAATAGCAAGGGCAAATCAGTACAAGTATGACTATCAAGGACCAGGGCCAAGTGTTCAGTATTTAGCATCCAATCTAACTTTATTACATTGACTCAGAGAATTAAACATGGGATTTTTATGCACTTCTCTGCCATCTAAAACATATAATATCTAAAAATCCATGTAATGTGGTTCATGGCATTTACTGAAACCACTGGTCTTAAATTCAGATTTTTATGCAGAATGGCTGCATTCAAGATATGTATGGAAGAAAGGAAGAAAGAGAGAGAGGTAGGAATGAATATAAAAATCAGTTTAAAGAATTAAATAAAATAAGTATATTTAGTATACTAAAGTATACTAAAAATAAGTATATTTACCAAGTGCAATGAAGAAATCTTCTTGTGCGAATACGTACAAATGGCACTGAATGCTGTTGCATGGTGTTGAGAGACTTTAGATAAATCATACATCAGCCTTTTTGGACACCATAACCTTTTGCTTAGAGTTTGTTAAACAGTATAAGGTATCTAAACTTCAGTGTGGAAATAGAGATTCCCTAAAAATGAAATCTGTCATATATATCCTCTTATTAGTCATCAATGACCTACATGAGCTAGTTTGTCAAGAAAGTTGCCTTCATCATAGATCCAAGACTCAAAGATGCAAATTGTCAAAGATCTGATACAACCTTTTTCACTGGCCATGAAAAACAGACTTAATCACTTTGTATGCATCACGATCAGTGCATGCTACGTTGAGAACATGGGTAATTCTAAAAGTAAGCGACTCTCCTTCGGTGTCATTTGATACTTGAGACAGTAATTCTGCATACTCAGAGACTCAAAGTCTCAAAGACTCTGAGTCATTTTTTCCAAAAATGAAGTTTTGCCACTTTGCAAAATAAAATTTTCTTTTTGTTTGTTTCTCATTAACGTCATGCAGTGCATTCCTTTTTCCTTCCTTTTTACTGTTTACTTGTCACAGCCAAAAAAAAAAATGACAAATACATCAGTAGTTGGTGTTGTTGTTTAGATCTTTGAAGTTTTAAGGATAACATGAATCAAGAATGCTCAGATGTACTCCAAAATTAGTTTTCTGACTCAAAATCAGAAGGATTCTGAGGTCTCTCAGGCTGCTCAGTTTATATTCCTGGATATTTTTTAGGTTATTTAATTATTTTAATTAATAAGATAGGAATAAGCTCAGATGAAAATATGAAGCTTACATTGAAGCAAGCTAAGCAGGCATTGTCTGTTAGGCTGAAAGAACTCAGAAAATGGTTTTGAGACTTCTCCTTTCAAGCTAGAGAATAGACGGTTACCTCCCACTTTGGGCAGGAATGTCTTGGCTCCATTTTGGTGTTATATCTATTAGGTGCAGAGTGATGAGTCTATCTTACCGCTGATTCACACAGGCTGTTCCAGCGGCAACATGTGACTGTGATTCCTCTGTGGCCCAGAGGATATTTTCCATCAGCCGGAACAGATGTTACTAATTCCAAAGGCCAAAAGAAAGAGTAAAATTATATGTTCATAATACATATAAACATTTCAGTCATATTCTTTTGACCACGCGATCAATAAATGATGGAGTTAAAACAATTCATGCTGCTGATGATGATATCCTTGGAAGATATGAATAGTCAGAGAGGAGGACTTATCCTACTGAATAAGGATGTTAAATTGCTCATGCAAAATAAATAAATAAATAAATAAATAAATAAATAAATAAATAAGATGCGATCCTGCTTTTGTCAGGCCACTACAGCACAGAATGGAAGCCACCTGAAAGAATATATGAAAGAATAGGCAATGGTGAGATAGTGAAAAAGCATATCATTTTTGTCCTCAATATACATGAAAATAGATGGAAGCTTATTCCTGGAAGCTGCACTTTAAGTGTAATTGTAATAATCTGAGACAGATCATTTCATTACAATAATCTCTAGCCAAGATTAGAACCAAGATGAGCACAAGGTGGCTTATATTCAATCCATGCAAGATGGTGCACTGGAGAATTTATCTGAGAGAAATGGCAAGGACAAATCTCATCCCATCTCCATCCCTGTCAGTAACTGTCTTTGTGAGATCGATCATACACCATCTATCTACCATTCTTGGCTAGACATTTATTCCTGAAGATTATCTTTCTACGGTAATGATTATAGTTTGTATAATCCACTGACCTCAAATGATAAAAGAAAAAATAAATCTGTTCCTTCCAGCTCTGCATCTTATCTTTTCCATAATGAGCCACCACTATGCATCCTTCTTTACCTGAGCTGTACTGTCTTTGTCCCTAGCGCAAATTCTTTCCTACTTCAAAAAAAGGAGAGCTTAGTGTTTCTGGGAGGAGGACAGAGTAGGGATTGATCTTGTTTCTTTTTGATTCAACAGTGAACTCTCTACAGAAATAAGCTTACATTTTTGTGGATTAATCAAAGCAAAATAGCAATCAATTTAGGCAGAGGGAACCAATCACCTCCAGTTCATTATATGAACAAGGTCTTTGTAAATTATTCAGAACAAGGATCATGTCTTGTTCACCGGATAAACTTTGTCATTATATACACCTATGTTATTCCAAGAAATATGGGTTACATAAGAAAAAAAATGCTATTTGGAACGTGGCCTGAAACTCACTGAATTCAACGAGAATGTTTCCATTAGCTCCAGTATGAGCTGGATCAGATTCAAGAGGTCCTGTGAACAAAAACTTCCATGATAATATAATAAAGACTGCATCATAATGCAATCACTCAAGGGGGGCAAATTAAGATCACACAGGTGACCTAAACTAGGGTATTTCCTTGTGCTTTCAAGAACTCAATTTTGCAACCTTAACATTTTTAACATAGCTGTTTTTCTGCAGGACTGATGGTGTCATGTTACATTATGATGCAAATCAGCAGATGTCAAGCTCTTAAATTTTATCTTCTTTTTTTTTTTTTTAACAGGCAACAGGCTTTCCTGCAAGTTACTATATCTGCAGAGTTACTTTTGAGCTATAAAAGCATTACGGAAACATGAAGCAAAGCTCTTCAAAGTCATATATAATTACACTTTCTACGAGGTAGTTCATGGAATATTTATTTCCACTAATATTGGAACCTAAGTGTTTTGTTTATTGATAAAATGAAAGCAATGTCAAATATAGACCTGCACGGGGGAATACATTGGAATTCTGGAAATGTTCAATCTAATTCAGCATTTTTGCCATATATGTATTATGAGCAATCCCAAGCGTAAAAACTAATGTCTCTGATGTAAAACTGTCTTCCAAAAGTTTGAAAGTCTGTCATCTTTCTCCATGTACTCACTTCATTAAATAGTTTACAGCTTGCAAGGGGATCACAATGCTGGAGTAACAAAATGACTGTCCTGACAGATTCAGACAATAAAACCACCAGATTGTTATATGAATGTTTTCTCAGAGACTGTTGCTGCAACACATAATAAATACAAATATTGAAACACCTGCATGATAAACATAATACTTTTAGCAGATGTTAATCCTCCCTGAATGTAACCAGTGGATTTAGATCACATAAATGCAACTTGCCCCCTTCAGGTCTCCCTGGAAAATTACTAATCACATGGTTGCTTTCTGACCAAAGAAACTGTTGCAAACACATTGCACATCTTTGGTTTTCAGCCTTGCTACTACAAGCCATCTTAAAAGCAATCCACAAATACTGCAGTGTATACGTATGAATGAAACTGAAGCTCATCAACAAGTTAGGTTATTTGTCTGCTGTCAGAATGAATCTGATATACCATCATCAGAAGAGTGTTTTGAAAAACATATTTATTTTTTCTCAGAACCATGGCATTGCTTGAGAATGGCAAGTGGATCTCTGCTTGGCAGACCTTAATTGCTCTGTCTTAAATTGCTCTGATATGATGCAGCTTCTGCTGACTTCAGTCAGCTTAATGGAGACTCAGCATCTCTGAAAATTTGCTATTAATCCTTCTCAAACACTGCTCAGACTTTCATACCCCTAGAGAAGACTCTCCTAATTAAAACCCATTGGCTTAAACTTAAGCACCTGCCTATGCACTTTCTTGGAAAAGAGCCTGAATTTGCATCTGTCTTTTCTCCTTCAGGATGTATTAGAATAGCTATTGGTGAAGCCCTGACTATATAAACACTTCTACACCCACCCATCCATATCAGTGCACAGTGGGCAGTGGACCAAGGAGGATGGTGCACATTTCCACAATATTGAGTTGCTTTATTCAGTGCTAAGCTGTCTCCTCAGCAGGGTATCCCCTTATTGACATGTGAATAATTGAAAACAAGCAATTCTGAAAGCATAAACTAAATGTGAAATGATTATTCATGACAGAACAGTGAAGAAAGCAGGTTAGTAAAGAAAATCCTGTAGACAGGATTTCACACCTGGACTCAATAGCTGCATAGATCCAGAGGAACTATCTGAAAGAGAAACAGAGGCAGAGATGTGCTTGGAGGTCAATGCCATCCGTCATGGAAAGAGGAATATTTGCTTTAAAAATCAACAGGTAACCCAAAGAAAGTAGCACAGGTGATATAAAAATTAACAATTATTTGTTTCATCTCTATGCACCACCTCAGGTAATCTAAGCTGATACAAATCTGGGATAACCTGTAGTTTCAAAACGCAGGAAGCTTCAAATGGTGAATAATTTATTTTTTCCCCAGAGCAATTTGCACAAGTATATCACACGTAGAAGTATGTGCAGGTGACAAGAAGATATTTGAAGGATTTCATGGCTCCAGTAAAAGTCCCAAGATCCTCTTGGTGACAGACAGATTTATGTCTTGGAGCATCATCGGGAAAAAATAATTATGATGGTCAGAAATAAAGCCTCGATTTATGCAGCTTGAACTGTATTTTTAAAACAATTACAAGAAAATGATTTGTCATTATAATCAAGATAAAAACAACATGAAGATGTTTTCTTGGGTTATGACTGTTAAGTAGTCAAAGATATTGAAAGATCAAAGATAAATGCCCAAATTGTACTGATCAGACAAGAAAAAAAAAATTGGCTAACTTAAAGGTAATGAGGTATATTTTCTCACACATATTCTTCATTTAATTCTTCAATTAGTTGCCAAGAGAATATTGGGCAAGATGCATAAAAGAACCTTATGTATTGAATATGTATTTTCCCTCATCTCATGCACAAGTGTTAAGGCTTTAAGATTAGGGGGGTTTGTCCCATATTTTTGCAGGAGAACCATGCACATAAGATATTGGTTTACAATAATGTTCCTAAACTGTATGACAATGTAGCACTATGATTATGATTAACAGCAAGAAAATAGCCGTATTGGGATCAGCACCCATAGGCAACATGTTAAAAATAATCTAAGTGATTTGGGTTCTTAAACCCTATTTTCTCACAAAGTTTATGCACTAAGATTTCACTTGAATGTATACTCTTAAGTAATTTAGGCATTTCAGAATACTCTACACTTTAATGGGTTCAAATGGCTAAGCTGAAAATGAAATTTCAGTAATTAAAGTGCATGTAAGGGGAGGTGTTTCATTTTGTGTTTTTGTTTGTTTGCTTTCATCTAAAGGCCTCTAGTGGTTTCGTGTCTATTCTATAAACAGGATAGTATAAAATCATCTAGTTACAGGAAAAATGAAAAGTTGAACAATTGGTTACATTTATATGGACCTAAAATATGTTGCTGAATTGTATTTATTACTCAAAAAAAAATTATTGAGTAGACGATTATATGGCATTACAGAAATCTGCCTTCCAGTGGAATCCTTTGGCCTGCATATGTGCAACAATATAAATTTTGCTAAATATTTGTTTCAGAAATTGTCCAGAAGAATGAACAGATTGATTTTCCAGACCTAAATCACTTCAACACTGCATTGTACTCTGGAGAAAACTGTTTTTCTCTTCTTCTTTGCAGGCACATTAAGATCACACACTGAGCTGCAGCAGTTCAGTTTTCTGGTCCTTTGCTTCTTTGATACTGACAAGATGGAAAAGACACAAGCTTGCGAGACTACCTAAATAAAAGTAGTTGTTGAAGAGAAAAAAAAAAAGAGAGAGACTAATGAAACCATTACTTGAATTCTGAATTTAACTAGAGTCTGAATTTGAAAACCTGAACAGGGACAAAGGCCAAAGGAATTTATTTTTTTTCATAAAATAGAATAATACATAAATTTGGGATTGTTTAAAATATATTTTTCCAACTTTTTTACAGAAAGATAGCAATAGTTTTATTTTTCTATTAAACATGTCAAAAAGTCAGAGCATCATTTGAGAAAGGAAAATAGTTCAGCTGTACAAAATTTGTGCATTTTTGCTATGTATATTTTCATTTCAAAGTTGCATTTAGTGATGTTCTGATTAATTTCCCCAACGTATTTGCTGACCTACTCTGTGCTGACCCATTCTGTTCTAACTTATATTCCATAGCTGTCTTTTTAAAAATACTATCATAGGCTTTTGTGCATCTGAAAAGAACACATTTTTTCTTCTTTTCTAAATGCACTGGAAGGATATGCCATGTGTCTGCCTTCCTATGAGACTCTTCATATTGCCCCTTTAGTCCACTGGTGAAACTGGTGCTGTGCTTATCAAGCTGTGCTCTGGCTCCCTCCCGAAGGAGCATGCTTCCCAAAGTGATATTCACAGATCTTTAAGAACAGGGAGGAGAAAAATACCTACGTTACATCAGAGCTCATTAAAAACTGAAAAGTCATGAGTATTTTTTCTCACTTCTATCTTTCATAGCATGCATCAAACCCAATTATATGTGTGTGCGCCCATCAGTAACACTTCACAACTGCAGTTACTAAACCTATAAAGCCAGGAACTCCTTACTCAATTTTTACCTAGGGTAGCCATTTTACAACAAACTGATCTTAAAAATATTGAGATCTGACTCTAGCAAAATGAGCAAAAATGAAGATATATCTCCAAGAATGTCAAATGTGAACACGTTGCATAACCATCACAAGACTTGATTTAGACCCTTTACAGTGTCTACTAGATGAAATTCCCCTGTAAAACTGAATGAAACATCCTGTTTATTAATTTAGGGCTCAATATACATATTCTAGAGATTTACATCCCTTTAATGCAGGCGTCCAGCGAGAGTGCTATATAAAGGACACTCATGTCTGTTTATATAAGTTAAAGTTTAGTGTAACGTTTAGTATGAAACATCTTTTTTCTTCAGAGAGCAAAAAGAAATTTGTTCCTTCAGCTGGCAATTCATTTGTTTTCCTTCCAAATGATTTTTCTTTTTCTGACAGGCTCAAATTAAGAGAACACTAGCCATAAATGCTACAAGAAAAGTCTCCTTTCAAGTGCTACATAAAACTGTAGAATCTGTAAAATATGGAAAAGAAAAATTTCCTAAGGGGAACTACAACCTCTAGTATTTGCAGTCTAAACCTCTTTGGTTTATGAATAAATAAGTAAGTCTCCTGAATTTAGCCCTTACTTCTGAAAGAGAGTGGTATCACTAAGAAAGACCCTAAAAGCCATGTGGAAAGGTAAGTTTTTATGCATCTTAGAAAAAAAAAAACTTTCAACACCTATTTGTCAAAACTCTCATTTCCTATTAAGTAAATGAAATTGAATTGTTGGTGTTACAGTGGTTTAGTGGATTTCTCCTCTTCTAAATGAACACAACCTGCTGGATCCTGCAAATTCATTAAAAATGTGATTTTACAGGGTAGAGGGCTTTAGGAGCTGCACAAACCCATCAGACTTTATGAGTTTTCAGTCCAGCTTCATTCACAGGGTGCGAGTGAATGTCTCCCAGTTCCCAGAGAGCCTTCTCTCACAAATAAAAAACACAGAGATAAATTTGGAGACATGTAAGGCAAGTAAAAATTGTAATTAAAGCATACTCTTATTTTCAGTCTATTGCAGCTGTCTTAACTGATTAACAGTTCCTCCATCTGTTAACCCTCCAATAGATCAATTGTATTTACTTAAGCACAGGGTGCCTGAATCAAATTTCACACTAATTTTAAGGTTGTCATAGAGTACATATTAAAGTGTAAGTCCAAACAGGTTCAAGACCAGTCAATTTTCAGCATAAAGTGTTAAAATATGTGCTTACCTTTAAACATATGCATAAGGTATGGCACTAATGGGATCATTTACATATTTCTTAAGTACATGCTATATAAACTCACTGGATCAGCATTGAAGGTTTTTCATTTTCAGGGTTTTTTGCTGTAGGTTGAAAAACCAAGACCATCAAAGTAAGCACAGCTTTAACCCACTTGATATCTGCAAGATACACTTCATGACCAGAAAGTGAAAATAAAAGCCAGGTAAATTCCGTGTTACTACACCAATATTAGACAGCTGACCATAATTTTCCACTTACATCTCAGTTCATTTAAGTGTTAAATATCAGTCCTGCTCGTGTTTTATGAACTTTACCCATAACTATTACAGATGGCACTAAAACCAAGTCCATTGTTTGGCTGTTCTTTAAACTCTCCTTCTTGTGCAGGATTTCTGGGTTCTACATCTGTAGGAAAAGCATGCCAAAAAAAAGAAAAGCAACATACAAAACAGGTGTCTTCTTGAATATTCAAATAAACGTGGGATGAACATGTAGTGCAAGATGCTGATGAATGCTCATACTTCCCTCTGCCAATTCAGTCCTAGGATTCATTCATGCTTTCAGAATGAGTGTCCCCTATCCTTTATAATAAAAAAACTAGCAAAATTGCTTAATGTTCCTGCTGAACTTTGTGGATGTACCTGTTATTTCTGGTGCTCAATGGATGATTTCTAAAGCCATTTATATACTTTATTATATAAAAACTTACATGGGAAATCCCAGCACATACTCAGAAAGAAATGCAGCTATTCTAGAAAATCAATACTCAGGAGCTTGACTCATAGTAGAAACATCATACTGCTTTGATATATTTTGTTTAAAAGACACATTTAGAAGGGTTTGGGGGCTGTTTGAGCATATTGCCTCTCCTATTGCAGTAGAGCTGCCCATGTCCCACCCCACCCAGGCTGTCTCTTGCATATCTCATGTGCTTATCTTGGGAAGATATGGGAAATACCTTCACCTGGTTTCCTTTTGACCAGATATCTCAGGTGCTGCTCCAATGACCTTCCTGAGAAGGGAAAGCATGGTGATGAATGTCCATATGGATATAAGGAATCTCATTCCAAGGCTTTCAGGGAGGGATTATGCTTAAGGTTTCAGGACTACTTCAGTGGTTATGAAAATCACCGCCTTTCAGATAAATATAGATGGTCAAGTTGAGTAAATGCCAAGTAATTGGAGAGGTTCACCCAGGCATCTCTGGTGGTACAAGGTGAGTACAAGGATTTATGCCTCCCCACATTCCTACCAAGCAATATTTTGTATTCCCTGCATCCAGCTATTTGCTTGCATGGATATGGTCACATACCTCCTCACAGTGTAAACAATTGTATTTGCAAGAGAGGTCTCGGACAGTAAAAGTTTTTACAGTTCATGTCTTCTCCATGCTAAGTTATTTAAGTATAAAAAGTTCATGACTTCTATTTCTTGTTTGTTTTTCAACTACTGTATGAATGATTTTACCACTATAGCAAATGTTTCCAGTATTTTTTTCAAATACAAAACCACTAAGCAATCTTTGTATTTACCATGTTCTGTTTTAATACATAAATCAAAAGACAGTAACAAGCCTAACACTGAAGAAAATTTTTGACACTTCATACATTAAATAGAAGCAGCCGATAAACAGTTTAGATGAAATTATGGCTTGAAATGTAGTTCCCGTGAGGGCTGTGGTTCATAAATTGTTTTTATGTTGCTTCTGTCATTGTTGATTTGAGATATACACAGGACACCCACAGTCATTACCAGTGCTACCATTACTTAACCTGCCTTTGCTCTGAGTGATATTTAGACACATGGAGGCTACCAACTGTCTATTTCTGTGAAAAATGTGTTGTTTGGTTGTCATCACATGTGTAGCATGTTGCCTTCTATTTGAAAGTTTGACACATAATAAAAAAAATGGGGTAAAAAAGTCTTTGAGTTTGGAAAATGTCTGAAATCCAGAGGCTTCTGTAGCAACCTCGAGGAAGGGCATTTTCAAATCAATACAAAACAAACTTGGTATTTGATTAATAACTGATCTAATCATACTGATTTGTTAAGGCAAACCATTTCAAGGTCATCATTTTTTTCTGTTTCTCAGCTTTCAGATCTCTTAGAAAGATACACTTGCTTTTTTCTACTACAGATAATATTTTTCCATAACCAACACTGAGTACATAAATCACTACTTCAAAGGTTTTAGTGTGGTGTTATCACCAGAATATTTCTGCCCCCGTGGAAATAGGTATGTCAATGTTCACCTTAAATACCAGAAATGAAATAGTTTGTATGAAATTATTACAATCTCCAACTTGGCTCAGAGCAGGA
>JAVCKT010027277.1:0-11267 GCA_032273925.1 Rhynchotus rufescens | reverse complement strand
CTAGTTAGTAGTTAACTAATTAGTTAACTAATTAATTAATTAGTTTCTACTAAACTAGAGTTGTATATATTGTACTGTTTTCTCTAAAATATCTGGGAAAATTGATAAAGATCCCTCAGCATATTCATTGGCAGTAAGTAGCTGCTTTAATTTATCATACATATTGATTTCCTCTGTATTTTGCTGCATAACATGCAGGCACTACCTTAGTGACTTCACCATGCCGTTAATATTAAGGACACGGTGAAGGTAAGAAGTGAAGGTCCCACTGCAGACAGACCATAGCCCTTTCCACTTTAGACCCACAGCTGCTCTTTCAAGACAAACAGTCTAAAAGATTCCCGAAAATAGGTTGGGACCTCTGCTCCACGGCTACAATGATTCTGTGAAGAGATGTGCTTAAAATATCCATCAGATTGATCTCCACAAACTAAGCCAGGAGAGATCATCTGAATAAAATAACCATAAAAAGGTGGACTGAACAGAACGGATAAAACTCAGGGTTACTCCAGTTACTTGTTTTCTCCTTGGTAGATTATGATCAATTAGGAGAGAAAAAAAAAAACACAAAACAACAACAACAAAACTATCTTAACTGTGACTGTCTGTCACCCACTGGATCTTACTGGCTTGTGTTGGCTGATATGCCCATACCACTTGAGTTACAGAAACTTTAGCTTCAAACACAAAATCAGAAGAGTGACCCAAAGATATTAATATCAGTTATTTGAATTTAAAAAAGCTCCATTCCTTAAAGCTTTGTAAGACTACAGCATACTTTGACAGAACTTGTGCAACCTAACTTAGTCTTCTCTGGCCAGTGAAGACAGCAAGAAAAGAAGATATACTTTGTGGAAGTTACTGCCGAGAGCTCCCTAGAAGAAAAGGTCATGGAGAAAACTATGCCCAATCAAATTTTGAAGTCTCTGGGCTCCTCATATTTCTAAGATCCTAGTTAGCTGGGTTTCAGACTTAGTTTGAAGTAGAGGCTTGTGTCACACCAATGAATAATCCTAAAGTGTCTGTGACGATGTCACTCTGTTAACTGCCTAATGACTCTGCTGCTTCTACTGTTTCATGAGGGTATCTGCAAATAGAATTAATCAGAAATAAAACCACTGCAAAGGTTTTATTCATGAAAAGCTTGAAAGCCCAACAGGTCTTGTTCAAGATAATGTTTATGAGCCTGTGTGAAAACACAGGCTGCAATGTACTGTCAGGGTCATTTTTATTTCAGTACATCAGATGTCACAGTTCAAAAAAATTTTTTTAAATCATTACTGAGAGTAGACAAGTATTGAGTGGCAACTGCAAGTAAGAAAAAGCAAAGAAATAAGCCTTATGATGGCTATCCACCATGAATGATCCGTGTGCAATACAGGTTCACAATTAGTTTCATTTGAGCCAGATCAACGTTTGGAAGATCAAACAGCAGCTGTAATATAAATTTTTTCCATCTGCCTTGGTTTCTTCTTCGATGTAGGGACCTTACAATGATCATTTATGTCTTTGTTATGTCGGGACTGCATGGATGCCTGCACTCCACATGGATGCCCCTTTAGGATCATTTGGAAAATTAAGGTAGTGCAGAATTATAGCCATACTGTATGAACCACTGATGATAAAATACTGAAATTTCAGAATATGTACTGGCTGCCAATGATTTGGTAAGATGGAGTTCCAATTATAGTATTCTTTTGTAGTATCCTCAGGTACCTGAGAAACTCTAATTTCATGATGTGTAATCCAAGGTGGAAACAGTCTTTTTTTGCAAAGTTAATTTAAAAAATAAATAAATAAATAAAACAAAACAAAACAAAAAAAAAAAAAAACACTCCAGCTATCTACTTCTCAATCATTCTTCCCTTTCTGTCTGACAAGGATGAAATTTTATCCATCTTTTAAGAATTCTTCAAAGCCCACCTTTTCTCAAAGACCTTTATTTAGTGACATTGCAAATTTCAGACTAAAGAAATGGAAGTTTCAGAATGGCTTAAATGACATCTTAGAGTGCTCTTTCTAGCTTTTGAGAGAGGTTATTAGAAAGTTCAGAATGACAAATTAATGTAACTGTTTCACCAAAAACAGAAAGATACTTGATTAAGTTGTTCACTTTACATTTCGGAAGCTACTTGGAGCTATGATTTGCTGTCAGAGAATCTGAAGTTGATCACAATTGGTCAGAAATGACCCTACTAGCCACAGCCAGACAAGAAGTAAGGTTTTCTTTTCAGAATCTGAAGATTAAAGGATAATACAAAGTGAAAGAAAGTGGCTGCCATTTATACCTTAGGTTTCATTACAGTGATATGAATCGAGAATACTAAATGCTCTGTAAGGCTCCAGCGAGAGATAAAGATTCCTGTAATGCACCTGGTATAACTGCTTGCTCAGTTATCACTTGTTTTTCTTGAAGTCTTTCAGAAGAGCAGATAAATGCTTGAGCAGAATTTAAAAATTTGGAACTAAAGGTGCCAGATTTGATAACAGCTAGGTGTCACTTGCTTAATGCACATGCTTGCACTGATTTAAGAAAAGTTTCAAGTTATTTCCAGTCTACCTAAACTGCTTCCAAAGTTCTTGTTCAAACTTGTAATTTCAGCACTCCTCCTTAAATAAAAGCACTTTATCTAGGTGCAGATGGCAACAGTTACAGGCACTAACCAGATGCTGCAGTCTCTAATTTGATTGAAAGGGTATAATTAGACAGCAGAAACACTTCAATGAGAGAGTAACACACAGAGGGAAGGACAGAAACCACTTAACTGATGCCAAGATACCCCAGCAATGAGAGGCAGGGGCCTATGGATGGAATAGGCAGAACACCAAATTACCTTCTTCAGATGAGAACTTTTTTTGTTTCCCTTTGGACATATGAGTAGGGATTTTATTATCGTAGGTTGCCACAATTCTTTATGTGGGAACATTGATTAAAAACAGAAGCTGTTACAGGAGATCAAAGAGGGAAATATGGCTTCTGTGGTCATTATTAAAAATATTTTTAGCAGTAGAATGGTTTTCTTTGAAGATGCAATTTTAGTGATTGAACCAAAAGTTCATTTGCATATTTCTATCTGATTGGTCAGAAAAATCTCATTCTGTGTTATACTATAATGCAAAATAAATGCTTTGGAGAAGTAGATGACTCTTGTAGATCTCCCCAACTGAAAATCAATGCAGCATTTTTACATTGCACTATCTTACCATTCCAAGTGCTACCAATGAAACAGAAGTCCTTAACAAAACTAGAATGTTTGGATGCCTACACTATAACTGTAAAAAACTATGACAGCTGATATAAACTACAGAATAAAAAATCAGGAAAGAATCATCTATGTTTAAAAACATGATTTTCAAATTGCTAAAAATGTTTACCCATTTGTTAATTCACCCAATAAAAAACTGATCTGTTGATATGATGTCAACAAGTTAGCTGATGATTTCTCCCTTTGCAGTGCAGGGGTATTTTGATATAGTTTTAAAAAGCTCTCTCACTCTTTGTTTTCATAAGCACATGCATATACATAATCTTTTAAAATCCTCACATACAACCATTTTCTCTGCTCAGCACCAGAGGCTTTTTTTAGCATTGTCCCAAAGCAGAGGGCAGATGCAGTGCATACCCACCTGACACTTTTTCAAACATCAACTTAAGCAGCTTGTCCACTACAGATGAGCCTGGGGATGTATGGACATGTGCAGTTGCATATTTTTGCTCTCTAGCACATATGTCACAGTTCATGCATTGCTGCTATGTCTGCTATCTGTAAATGCTGCCTTTTTATTTATATAATACAAACGCACTGTATTACCCACAGCTTTACAGTTGCTGGCTGGTCTTCAGACACAAAATGATAAATATATTTGATTTGTGATTCTTTACCTCTACAAGTAAGAATGCATGATGTGACCCCAGAGGAATTTCTGTTACTTAACAGTTTGTTTGCTTTATGAAGTTTTAAAACTGTTCTACTGTCATGTGCAGTACACTGCACAAGAATCCCTTTTGAAATTTTACCAGAATGGGCCATGGCTGCTGTGTGGATGGAGACAGTGTCAGTCACACAATTATTGCAGTGATATGACAAAGATTGCAACATGCCAGCTGCACGACAATTCCTGCCTCCTTTCCACTCCCTTAGTTTCACCCTGCTTAAATTCATTCACATAACTCTAGATTTTGAATCACACTCTCCGCACATGCAAACACAACACACTGAAGTGTCTGACTGACTGTTTCATTTTATGGCTAGTCAGAAATGCTGCTTAAAGTATTTCCAGGACAGCTGCTCAAGGCATATTAGGTCAAACTGCATCACTGTATCAGCAAAACATAAACAGAAAAGGAGTGACAAGAATGATAGGTGCTTTGTCAGAAATGGTTGAAGTACTAACCTAGAGGAAAGATTCAGTTGAGAAGGAAAACAAAGACAAGACAATCCACTATTACTGAATGGGAAGACAATAGAGAAAGAAAAAAGTCATTGTCAATCTTAGACATTCCTGATGGGCAAACTAAATGAGCTCTATAAATACAGAAACTGGAAGTGAGAATGTACTACACTAAGTACATAAAAACATGTTTATTCATTGAGACTATAATTAGAGGAAGCCATTTCAATTTCACCAGCTTTGCAATATCAAGCTCATGAAATTCAAGCAGTCCTTTAATCATAGGCAGTCTATTTACTCACGCTTAATTTCATATTTGCTTATGAAATGTCGTATGACTCAAATTTCAATGCTGCAAAGTTCAATGTTTGAATTAATAAAAACTGATACATGACAGACTCCATCTTCACTGTTCTGTGAAATGTAGCACAGTATGAAGCGCAAAAATGGCCGTCAACTCTAATCGGTGTCTAATTCAAGTAAGTTTTTATCAGGCAATTCCAGAAGTCAAAATTTCTCTCTCAACTTGGGAAACGTGTTGCATTTTCAGACTACATTTTCTACAACACTATGAAAACTTGTATTCAATAAAGAAAAAAATAATAGGTGTTAAAAATACACCACAAGGCAAACTACCTTAATGAAGAAATTAATGTTTTGAATTCTGAAATACATGCTTTGCTTTAAGGGCTTCTTGGCCCAGCTCATCCTGCTTCAGTCAGGAAATTGGCAGTCATTCTGCAACTTGCTTAAGCATGGGGTGCATAACCCACACAAATAACAGTGCCTGATAATACTATGAACAGACCCTTAGGTGAGATCCAGATTTATTCTTCCCTGTGCAGCTCTCAGCCTGCCTAGATGCTTACCTGAAAGTATTCTTATGTTTTACTCCAGATAACTGAAGTTCCTTCTGAGAAAGGGTAAAGTTTACCTTTACCTCTCTCTGGCAAAAGGAGGCTTTTTTTTTCCCCATGAAAGTCTGCTAATTATCTCCAAAATTAAGTGCATCTACAAAAACTAAAAGCTAATATTTCACTAAAATATGATGACAAAAAGTGATTAACAAATTTTTCTTTACAGTAAAGTACACACAACAAATTATGGGTTCATTTAATGAGTAAATCTATCCCTTAATCTACTATAAAGAATGGTTTAAGGATTAGAATATGCAAAATGCTTGGTCTAGGAGGACCAAACATTAGACGGCTATGGAAGTCAGACCGTCTACTATAGATGGTGAAAAGCAGGACTAGCGCTCACATGCAGAGAAAAGAGATGCTTGCAATCATCAGCAAGTGGGATGAGGAAAAAAGCTGCAAAGAAATTCTAAATGAAACATCACAGTAAGCTCTCTGATAGGGAGCGACGTCTCGGGCTCCTGGGCTGACTGGCTGAGTGCGCGCGTGTGCGGCCGGAGGAGTCCGTGTTTGACGGGCGCCGGGGCGGCCGCTGCAGAGGGCGCGGCGGCTCCCACCAAGCTCTGGTTCCGCCTTCCCTATCCTGTCCTGATGCCACTTGCGGTTTTGATAACCCCGTGTACCCACTCCCTTCTCCCTGTAGATGCCACCGTGTTGCAGCCCTGCCTACAAAACCACTTCGACAAAGAAACACATCGCTCTTACTCTTACCTCACGTTTCCGCATGTTTCCCAAATTCCGCTCTCACCAAGCACCAGGAGGCTCAAGAACAGCCGCACGCGACTAACAGCGCACGGAACTCCGCCGTGTAAATCTGCACGAGCAGCTACGTCCCGTGCACCGACTCGGCAGACGAGAGCGGCGTTGCCGTGGGCTCCCGGAGGTGCTGCTGGGCGGCGGAACCGGGGAGGGGGCGGCCGCGCTCCCGCTGTCGGCCCGGCCAGACACAGCCCTGACGCGCCGCGCTCGGTACCCCGCTCTGTACCCCGCCCCGCGCCCGGCGTCACTCACCAGAGAGCAGCGGCTCGCGGCAGCAGCTCAGCGCCAGCCCCGCCACGGCCAGGGCGGCGGCGAGCGCGCGGGGCTCCATGGCGGCGCCGCTCGCCGAGGCTCCGGGCCGGGGCGGAGGCGGCGGCCGGGAAGCGCGCTAAGTGCGGGAAGCGGAGGCCCTACAGCGTGTCCCGTAACTGCGCCCCGGCGAGGTGCCGAGTGGCAGATGAGGGATCCTATTACCAGCCATGTGACAGGAAAGGATAGAAACTAACACCCCAACCTGCTGCAGCGCCGACCGCTGAGCTACTGCTTTTAACCGTGACACGATGGGTCTGGGCTCCGCGGGCCCTTTCCGGCGCGCGGTGCCGCCTCCTCCTGCTGGCCTGCGCCCCGCGCTTGCCCGCGGCAGGGGCCAGTCAGGAGCCCGCCAGCCCCGCGGCGCGGCCGAGGGTTTCAATTCGGCCGCCTGCTGTCCCGCCACCCCGTTGCCTGCCCCGTGGCCTGCTGTCCCGTCACCCCTCTGTCCCGCTGCCCCGATGTCCTGCCGCCCCGCCATGGACACGGGAGCCGTGATCTCCCGTCCTCAGGCTGGGTCCTGCAGACTGCCCTTCCACGCCAGCGGTGCCTGGTAACAGGCGACAGGGAGCAGATGCAGCACAGCTTGCTTTGCTGCAAGGAAATAACATCAACCACAATCTTGGCACTCAACAACTGAAGCTTTGCTGCTCAGGACCTTGGGATGCAGAAACCTAGACCCCCAAACACAGCAGGCAACGGGGATGTGGTGGTCTTGGGAAGAGTACTGTGACACCACTGTCCTAAGCCCCCATGGTGAAAGTGTGGAGGTGCACACACGCACACAGGAACATACGCACTCACACACCCCCATTTGCATGCCAAGGGACACACGTACATGCACAGACACAAGCAAACAGCCATATATATGCAGGTGCACACACACATGTGCATACATGCACTCACACGCAGAGGTACACACATGGACACAACACTCCAAGGGCACACAGATGCAGACGTACATGGGCACAGACTTCGAGACACACATATGTGTAGGGACAGACCTAGGCACACACACATGCATGCATATACCCCAGCTGACAGGCTGTGGCTCACTTTGTGGACAACCTTTGAAGGAATCGTAGTAAGGTTATCATCAGGAGAGTGACTGTAAATGCAAGGACGCTTGTCTTGTTCAGCTACATGCAAGCAGTGAAACTAATTCTTTATTACGGTGGTACATTACAAAGCCACTGTCTTAATTTCTACAAAGGGTTTATAGCTGGCCTGTGAGCATTTTTATCTGACAGGCAGTTGAATAACAACAGATTTTGAAAAAATCCTTTGATATTTACCTGAAATGAAAGTTTTATTTTCCGATTTTTTTTTTCGGTTGCATCCCTTTAAAAAATTCATGTCATTTGCAATGAGTATTCTGCAAGAATACAATGTTTAAATATTTTCATCATCTCTTCCTTTCGATCAAAAAAAGGAAAAAATGTAAATTCAATTGACTTGCAGGTGCTTTTTATCTATCTGACTCTGCATCCTCTTTCACATTTTCCACATTACATGCCTCAGGGAAGGTCCTTCTTTAAACAATGGCCAGCAGTAGAGACTACTGGGTTATTTTTGTTTTATCTGTTTTCAAGTGAAAGCATAAATAATAGAAGTGCAGAAAAATTACAAACTCTTTGTTTTCTTTCTCAAAACTGTAGTTCTACTGAGGAAAGTGTGATTAAGATAAGAAACTAATGCATATAACTTTCATGCCTTCAGAGGCATTAACATTTGCTTTTGATACACAATAGGCTGAACATGCCATGACAATCCCATGACATTAGTTAGCATTTCTTACACAATTCAACAGTTATTGTATAGAAAGTAGAAATTAACTGTTAGCATACTGCATAAAATCATCAGTTGTGTTTGAAAAATCTGTCCTTGGTTGATGTATAAAAAGATGCATGCTGCAGGTAATTTAATCCTCCACTACACTTTTTTCTGTATCTAATTGAAAACTTCTCTGGAATTTCACTGTTTCTTGTTCCGATGTAACTGGAACCTCAGAAACAAGCTTCTGGTTGTGTATGTATCTTGGGAGGAAAAGACAGAAAAAAAAAGCTGAGATAATTTAAAATAGTTATAATGTTACTGTTTAAAGCAGAATGAGAAGAACACAGGGATAGGTAGATTAGGAACATGTATATAAAGCACTCACTTCTGTGTAATTTCAGTACATATATTCCTTTCCCTGTTTCACACTGTTGAAGAGTCAAGATGCTTAAATCATCAAAATAAGTCACTGAATGATAAGTAACACTCTTTCTGAATGAGCAATGTTTAAAGAAATTACAGAATGCTAAAGACTTGCTGTTATCCCTGTGAAATTACCCATTTCTTTTTTCTAGTAGGATGGTCTATGCTACACAAGGAGAAATTGGGAAAATTTCTCTGGTTTGAAAATAATGATAACGAAGAGTCTGGAGAGAAAACTGCTTTTGGAGGAGAAATCAGAAAGAATAAATAAATAAATAAATTAATTAATTAATAAAGGAACTCAAAACTCAATAGAAAATTCTGAACCTTATATTGTCTTTTAGCCGGTCAGTAAGACTAGTCTAGGCATCTACTAGGCATCAGTAATAGTAGTACAACTCTTTCATACCAGTTGGTTAAGAGTCTGAATGTGAGAATCATGTGTGTAAAATCTAACAAATAAGGGAGATTTCCCTTGTCTACACATTTTATATGTATCAAAAAATATTAATTGCTGCAGATGTCTACACTGTTTATAGTTTATATATATATAAAATGTGTATATATATATGTATACACAGAGGAAGAAGAAAAAATGTGTGTGTTCCTTGTGAAGTATAAAAAACAATGCTTAAGTGATTTAAAGGGGAGAGGCAAAATTTAGCACTCTAATAGACACAGAGCACCTGCAAAGATGAAACTTTGATGTTGGAAAGCCTTGGAGCCAAAATACTTTTGAAGTATTTTGTTAATATTGACTATCAGAATGGAACACAGAACAGATAAAATGTATCAATCTTTTAAAACAAATGACTGAAAACTCACAGTAATTTATTATCTAGCAAATGTTTTGAAGGGAATTCTTTTAAATATACAATAGTTTTCCCAGTGAGTTGTATTTCTGTCAACTTTGGTAGAAAGGTTCAAAGAATGTGCAACAAAATGATACAATCCTTTAAATTCTATTCTCTCTTTTTGCACAAAAGCTATAAACATTCTCAAGGCAGATTCATGCATGCCTAAAGAAGATGGGAATAGGTTCAAAAATGTGTTAAGTTATGATGCCATGCAATACATTCTTCAGATACTTCCAATTTACCTACTGGTATTATCAGTACGTCTGTTCTTAAATAGAACGCTTCTAGAGAGGTAAACTTATCACCTAGTAAAGAAATTATGACCTCAAATATTGTTCCTTTTCAATCAATTACATATTTGCTTGTCCTGATAACACACTTCCAACATTGCTTCATAGTGTTCCAGCAGAATATGAACTACTGAGACTTTTTTTAAAATTTAAAAATAGTAGCAAAAAAGATATCATGTTGTTTTTCATTGAGAAAAAAAAAAGAGTGAAAAGGGCATGATATTTGCTATTTCTTTAGTAGTTTCCTTTTTCTTTTCAGTTGAGTCCTTACCTCTCCTTTCTACACAAGAAAATCAGACGTGCCAGGACTACAAGACCAACAGCTCCAAAGATACAGCCAAGCAGAATTACTTGCTTGACATCTACAAAAGAAAAAAACAACCACAATAAAACAGTAAGACACTGATACGTTTCTCATATGAATTAGTTTCAATGTAGTCATGTGAGAGTTTTTTAATTTGTGTATGTAGCACTTATATTTTACTACTCTTTGTATTTTAGGAGCGAAGAGGTAAAGAGTAGGAAGTGACATAATTTCTACACATTTGAGGGTTAGGACAGGTGTCTGTGAAAGTTGTTCTAAAACAGGGATAGGATGGTTAATGGTTTATATGCGGTCAATTTCATGAACTTCAATGCTAATTTAGAACTCTACCTCAACAACTGACAATCAGTTTGATTGCTTTAAAAATTGCCCTTATATTTGCTTCAAGTGATTTCGGATGACTAAATAAGGATATGCTTGTGTTACTATTTTAAAATGACTTATCAAGGACATGAATTTGTTTTGCTGTTCAAGTCAAACCTGCTTTACATTATATGACAGGAAATTTCCTAAAAATACTATGCAAATAGTAGTCTTTTGTCACTGAGACACTGTGGTAGCCTAAGGTGAACTAGGTTCAAGTCTCTGTCCTATGCACTATGTGCATGTATCAGAGAATATGTAGTCTGTCTGGAGATAGAGGAGCAGTGTGGTGTATCTGAGCTCTAACATATTTTTTCCTGCTTCTTCATTGATGTGTTATATCTGTAGGAAGAATTATCCTAGCTATTGCCTAGTACACAGTGATAATAGTGATGTAATTCACACTTCTGTAACCCTTAAATAGGTAACTTGCTTTCACTGAAGTTTAAGGAAAGAAGTGTGATAGATAAACAAGCATTAATTCTTCATCCTGTAACTTCTGTTCCAGGCCAAATAACTTATGTTTGATTCAAACATCACCATGCAGACAGGTCTGTATGTATCCATCAAGCAATAAGAACTTTGCATTGGTCTTGGTAGCTTGGTCCAGGTGTGAATTGTCCGTATTGTGAAAATATTTTATTTCGCTATTGTGAAAACTTGGTATTCTACTTTTAATCTCAAGCAATCTATCTTAATTGTTACATGTTTTGCACTCATTCCCCTGGAAACCATAGATAAATCAAATTTTTTGAGTAAATCCACCTGGTATTTCTTTTCTTAAATAAAAGGCAGTACTAATGATATCACTGCCAACTTTCAAAAAAAAAAAAAAAAAAAAAGGTTTTTACAT
>JAVCKT010027272.1:0-14180 GCA_032273925.1 Rhynchotus rufescens | reverse complement strand
TTTTTTATTTTGATTCAACAAGGTAGCCTAGGTCACTTTTACAAAACTTTACTCCAAAAAAATCAGCAGCAGAGTCTTAATAAATAAATAATTAAAACCCCAGACTGTCACCTCATCACTTGCATTCAGTAACTGGCCCATTTGCGGTACCAGGGGTGGAAGGCCGGACGGAGGGGAAGCTCCCTGACGGCTCACAGCGCTCAATGTGCTGCTGCCCTGGCACCTGCCACCCTGCAGCCTGCCTTGAACAGGATGGTTATTACACAGGATGAAGCAAAACAAAACCAGAAAAAAAAAAAAAAAGATTCCACAGTGGTATTAAGTGTGAGCAACTTCACTTTCATAAACTCTTTGAATTCCTCAGAAACCAACTAAATCAGCACAGGGCTGTCTCTGCAAAGGCTCTTGGAGCTGGGGAGTGCTGAGGCAGCCGGCCACTCGCCATCCTCACGGAGGTGAGGCTGCAGACCCCTGCTCTCCTTGGAGACAACACTGCAGACCCCCGAGCCCCAGTGACTGGCATCCTTGCCCACACAGGCCGGCTCATCCCGGCTCAGCGAGCAGAGGCCATGCGGCGCCGCCGGAGCATCACGCAGGCCCCACGCGGCGGGAGAGCCCGGCTGCCTCCACACGGCTGCGCTGCTGCCGGGGCCTGCAGAGCGCCAGCAGCGCTGCCGGGACTCGGCAGCAGCAGCAGAGGGGAGGCAGCGAGGCCGTGAGCGCCCGGCCTGCCCCGGCACGCGGCCCGCCGCGGTGCTGAGCGGGCGCCGTGGGGCTGCCGCGGGCGGCCTCGCTGCGAGCCCTCACTGCGGGTCTCCTCCAGGCGTCTAGCGAGAGGCGCTGCAAACTGCGGGCTCGGAGGCGAGCGCCGGAGGTGCTGCAAGCGCGAGGCATCCCCGCACCGGCTTTAAATAGCGACAGATGCGCTTACTAGGCCTGCCAGGAATAGAAAGTTAAAACGCCCTCAGCACAACAGCTTCAGTCACAAGGGGATAGCCGGCTGCATTCCCGCACCTGCGGTAGGGCAGCACAGGGACGAGAAGGTAAGCGAGGCTTCCCGGCCCCACTGCAGAAGGCAGCGTGGGCTCCGGAGCAGCGCGCAGGCTACAGGCGCTGCTCCCACCGGAGTGCCCGGCCACCCCTGCTCCCACCAGAGCCAGAGCCGGCCATGGGGTGCCGATTTCCGTGAAAAGCCATTTCCTAGGCAGTTCTGCCATTTGGGGCTTTTGGAGCAGCAGCCCTCCGAGGGGTACCCGTGCCTGTCCCCTTGGGGGTCTGCAATGGCTACGGGGTGCCACGCTGTCCCCTTCCTCAGGCCAGGGCAGCAGAGGCCCTGGCCACAGCAGCCAGCGAGCGCAGCTCTGGTAGAGACCACAGCAGAGGCTACGGGTCCCCCAACTTGTGGTGCGTCATGGAAACCCTTTCCATCAAAAACATTCAGCATTTGATCACTCCCCCCCACTCAATCCTAAGAATCCTATTTTTCACAAAACAACAAAAATGAAGCCACAAATTTCTATCCAGAAAATGTTAATGGAATTTTTGTGACCAGCTATGCAGTTGAATACAGATTGGAGATATTTGGGTTTCTGAGGAAAGGAAGGTCAAGTCATTTTCACAGTGTGAAAAATGAAGCTAACAGAGTTCATATTTCTGTGCAAAGCAATGATTGATTTTTCTTTCTGTGTCTCATTCATACCACACTAAACACATATATAGAAAAAACTATAATACCTTAGATGAAGCACACAGATTACACAAATAAACTGAAAATTAATTTAACAGTAGCGCGCATCTAAAGCTATCCCAAGAACATCTAGGCCCACCTTGTAAGCATACGCCAGTGGCATGGCTGCATAAATCCTACGTATCCAGAAGGTGCTATATGAACTGAGATGTGCATATAAAGTAAGAATCCACTGACTACCACCTCTGCGGCCAGATTTTCCATTTGAAAGTATATAAGGATTTTAGTTACTTGAAGTACATAGTTATTCAGTTTCCAGTGTGTGCATGTGTATAGGTAATCTTTATTTTCCTGCCATTTTAATTGTAATTATCATCTTTGTGCTGCCCGAATGATTTATTTATCCGAGCATAGCTGTTCTCTCATTCTATTTGTTTCTCCTGCTCCACAAAACAAGAAATTTTTAATACAATAATCACTTCTGAACATATATTGACAAGCATTCTCACTGTGAGAAGAGGAAACATTTTCACATCCTTCTGAACAATCATTCATACAATCAGTTTTCCCAGATCTCTTTAAGAAACACTGGGGTTATATTTTTATGACAGAGTTTGCAATGACAAACTCCTACATTCCATGCAAATCCCACAAGAACTGTCCAGAAGCTTGGTCACACTGTCCAGCTTTGCCAGTCAAGAGTTAATGAGTTGGTCCCTCATATTCACTGCTCACTAGTCTGTGCCATCTACATCAAATGACATTTATGGCTATTGTCACACACTATTATAAAGCCCCTCAATAAGCAGATGAGGGCTGGACATAGCAAATATTCATTCCCTCTTTGGTACCTTTCCTTGTGTGTAGAACATATGTCTGCAAGAGCCACACAAAAGCCATCAGGGTGGAGAGCGCGCCCTTGCTAATGCACATTGCCAACTAGTGCTTTCAACAGAGGTGCACGCAGAAAACCCCGCAATCACGTTCCTTGAGATGGGCTTCGGCTGCAACACTCTTTGACCCTACCTGATTGAGGCACAGCTTCCCCATGGTATTTTTCCACTGTTAGAAGAAATAAAGGAGGAAAAAGCAATCGTAATGACATTCCTATTTATTGCTGTCACTCTGCACATTAGCCAGCAAATCTTTTAAAGCCCTGATAAAATATTCTAAACTTTCAAAAATAGGCAAGGCAGACACAGCATGTGCAAAAAGCTACCAGAGAATTGCTTTGCAGAAACAAGCAAACAAAAAGATCTGTTGTAAAATGGATGCAAATCAACTGCAAAAATCCCAAGGGAGGGTCACAGAATAAGGACCTTAGCATCATGGTTGGGAGTACAAAGGCTCTACAGATGTTTCGTTAGGCTAAAACTTGACTTTGGGATCATCATAACCTCCTCCTCCTGCCTCATCCCTCCATTTTTTTTAAATATGTGACCAATACTTGGTTTTGAAGCAGTTTATGAAGCATCTGGCCATCTTCTTATACATTTTAAGGAACAAAATTTTATTTCGTGCCTACCACCCAACTGTGAACGATGGCCCAAAGTGAGCAACGGCACAGTAGGCCATCTGTCGTAATCCATTCCTTTAACCAAACCAATCACTTACAGCCTTAGCGTGGCTCTCGCTGTCTCCTGCCTGGCACGCACACGCAACCCCTGTAGTAGCTTTTTAACCGATTGCACGACCATATGTTCCTTGCGAGTGGAACCAAAGCTAACTAACACGCAGCATAAAGCAAAACCACTGTACCAACTCTGAAACACAAACACATCCAGAACATTGAAATGCAAAAGCATGGTAAAAAGGCTTTTCACATCGTTTCCTTCTTTCTGCCATGTTGCGTTCAAAAGGCAGAAGCACTTTGCAGCAGTGATGTCTACATATAAACCGCTGAAGTGTTGTCTTGTCTTCAGTGATTTTTATGATGATATTCTCTAATGCATTTTTCAGAAACGTAAAACTAGGCAAAGCTTCCTTTCTACAAAGGAAAGGAAAAGACTAGCATGGCAGACAGAAGGGTTGGGGGAAGAAAGGTAAAGAAATCAACTTTTGTGTCCGATATTCCATCTCCACGTTACTTCTATTACTCTGATAAAATTGCTCTATTACACTCATACTTTTGAACCTCTATTGTCTGGTGTGCCTATGTCAGAAAAATAGCCTTTCCTGTCTTCTACTAATATTAGAAGATGACAAGCTGTACTTCTAACAAATTTATTATTTGAGAGCAGAATCTGTAGCCATTTAGGTTTAACTATAATGAAACAACATCCAAGCAACATCTGTCTGGGTGCTCAATACCACTCAATACCAAATACTTGATGATAAAAGGCCTTAATACAGCAAATAGCACCCACATACATGAAATAGTCTATGCATGCAATGAAGAGGTCAGACAACTGAAACACATTTAGGTAGAGACTTTTCTCTAAAAAAGTCAAAAGCATTAGTACAGTACTTCAACTAGATTTTGCAGGATCATTGTATTTTTACATGTACCCAGCTGAAAATATCTGGACTTTCTGTTCACAAATTTGATCAATTTTGCAGGGTTTAGGGAGCATTTTGCTGTTGCCTGAGGCGGCTGAATGAATTGACTCACGAACCTTCTTCCTCGCTCGGCTGCAAGGAAAGCAGAAGCCTCTGCCCTCCACGGACAGACACAGACAGTCAACCAGATCTTTTGTCCAGTAACAGCCACATCCTTGATCACTATGATGTCCTAATGTTACCATACAGCACACATCTGCAATACCAGCCCACATTTCCAATCTCTAGCAAATGCACTGCACTTGATAGAACTTAAGGTGTTTGGGTGGTTTGTTTCCCCCTCCCCCCCAGCTTTATTTTTATTCCCCCCCCGCCCCCACAAGAGATAAAAAGACAATTTTGACCTGAGAAAAAGATATTCAGACCCAGCTTCAAGAAAACAATGGAGAAGTCTCAGGGCTAAAACTTGATCTGAGCCACAGACCCAATGAAACCAAGTCTCTGCCCAGAAGCAGCGTTAGGCTTGGAGCGTCCGCGATGGCCCTTGGGAGCCTGCAGAAAGGTGCTGCTGAAAACAGCGCGAGGCCATTGCAGTAATTCCTTCTCTTTCAAGAGATGAATGCCTGGCATATTTATTTCATAAAGTGAGAACCAGTATCCCAAACAAATAGCTTGAATGGGTATTATTCAGCTTTTTTCCTGGCAACTAGCTTAAACGACCGTGTCCTGCTTTTCTGGGAAACCTGCCAGGTGAGCTCTGAAAGGACTGTAGCACTGACGGCGAAGTCTAGGGGCCACTCCACGCACAGGCTGGAGGTCTGGTGGAAGGATCAAGAGGAGGAGCAGAGGCCTTCATCCTAGATGCAGGGAGAGGGCAAGAGCAAACTGGCATTGCTGGGGGTAGGGGGGGACACACGTGAGGGCCATTAAGCTCCTTGGGGCATGGGCTGTCTTCTACTGTGTGCCTTTACAGCACTAGCACTGAAGCATCCTGCAATAAAATCTTTAAAAGTGAAATATGCTCCTAAAAATCTCTTTCCAGAAGTGACTAGCACAAATTCCATTTACTTCCAGCATTGAGTCTACAGACAATCCAACACCCACCTTTTTCCCCCTTATTTCTTTTAAAATACACTTGCCCTGTAACTTACTGGCTGCCCTTTAGTCTTCCTGCTGTTTACATCAACTGTGCCACATGGAGCCACTGCCCCAGCTAGAAAAAGCGGTGTCACAACTCTGATGTCATCACGTCTCCCGAGACACATTTAGAGGCAAAGGAAACAGAAAAATCAGTCAACAGAATTCCTAACTCAGAGTTAATCCAAGCTACGTAAGGAAGAGCTGCCAAGTGAAAAATTCACTGCTGTGACTTACATATCGAGTTGATGTAAATGACCTAATTTATGAAAACATGTTTGAGAATGCCTTTCGATCACTCCTAAGAACTAGTCCTGTAAGAGTCAGTACTCATCGTCCCCATGATAATATTAATGTGAATTTTCTTATTGCATACTACAGATTATTAGCTGTGTCATCCCTGAGGAGAACACTGATGTTGGCAAATGGGGAATTTCACTTCCTGAGTGAAAAAGCCACACTTGGCAAGCAGTTTAAAAGCAGCCTAGTACTTATGTAAATACAATGAAAAGATTAGAGCTGATTTCTTTGACATTATTCTTCCATTAAATTGGAAGAAACATAAGAAATATATCTGGCCTACAGTAAAATAATCAACTGTTGAAAGGAAACCACAGTCAGCTACACTGAGGGGGTACCTGAAAAGCCTTTTGCTCTTCTGTTAAAAAGACAGACATATGTGGAGATTAAAGACGACTAATCCCATACACTGCTCGTTACAGATACCGCTGCTAACCTGGTAGGGAGCGACCTGGCAGAAGAGTTGACCTACATGATCACGGACCCTTCTGTTGCTTCTTCACTCTGTTTTCATCTTAAAGGCCAAGAAATAAATTGAGGCCAAAGAAATATCTTTTTAATTGAATAGAAACACTGCATACTCATGAAGGCTACAGCACATTTTCAGAAGGAAAAGGCAGAATTATGATATTGTACAACCAAAACCAGTTATAGACACAAGTCACCATGTGAACGGCCCTACTTGTAAATTAGTTCCAGGCACTCGCAGGACATCATGAAAAAGGAGGTCAGTCAACAGCCAAACAGCCAACTACAGCCTAAGGATATCGAAAATACAGAACAATATCTATCACCCCAATTGCAACCTTAAACTGAATGACATAAGTTGTAAGAAGCAAAAAGCCAACCACAGATCAATGTAATCAAGTGACTGATTACTTGACTGAGAAAAAATTAGTATCCTATGCATGGAGAGATCTCCTTTTGGATTACAGTGAAAATGCTTGCTGATCTTTCTAAGACCTGCACGCATTTGCTGATGGTTCATTCAACAGTACTTAGAAGAGATGAAGATTTTCTAAAGTAGGTACTTGAAATCTCATTGGCATTTTTAGAGGAAAAAAGCAGACTAGTTCCTTTAGTATTCATGTGTGCATTTAAGAAAGTAGTTTTAAGCATAAACATCTTAAAATCAGAGCAGAAGCCAGTGGGAAGGCTGTCAACAAAAGAAATGTGATACAGTAAACAGAAACAAATAAAACAAATTAGAGCACCCCTAGCTCAGGACAGCTGCACGTTATTTAAAGAATCATTAGATTATTCTAATACAAAATACCTCATGTACTCTATAACATTCACGGCTAAATCCATGATGTAGCCATGAACTATTAAACACTACTGCCATTATACAACATGAACGATCAGTTTAAGGGGTCTGCTCAGCCTTTTAATTTCCAAAATGCGATTTTATCACATGCCTTTCCTGACAATCGTGTTCAGTTTTCCTTAGTGAAAATATGCAACTATTTTAAGGTATTTTACAGTTAGTTATGGTAACCTGTATTTAGAGCTCAGTCACAGTATTAAGTGATATTTAACTACTAGGAGGAACGAGTTTGAGTCATTGAATTCTTTATACAATGTTTTTGCAAAAATTTAAACAATTTTGAAAAGTAGAAAATGTACTCATCCACTGATATCTGTCATTACTCATTTTTCATATACTGAACGTGATTATCCATTACTCAAAAAGTGACATAGCTAAATGATAAGTCTTGCTAAAATATTGATCATAATATGTACAGGCATATAATTCATCTGAATATCAAATGAAATATGTTTTCCTCAGCGACATGATGAAAGCTTGTCTTGTTACAGCACTATTTCTACTGAATTTTCCACCATTAGTTAATTTAATGACTCTTTGAACATTTTAATTGAGAAGATCCTTGGGTAAGTTGCTCATTCAAGACACATGAATGGAGTTAGATTTGGGAACAAGAGAAGTTTGCCATCAATTGTGCCTAGATCCAAAGAGCAGACAGAAGGCAAAGAATTAGAGGCAACAAAATATCCCAATCAGGAGAGCCAGAAGGAATTAAAAGAGTGAGGATGAGATGTTATGTTAGGAAATAAATAAGGCTATAACTTGCTGGTGAGGCTGAGCTCACAGCGTGGTCTCCAAGCACCTGGTTGCTAAAACCATTCACACAGCAAAAAGCTCCCGATGCCAAAGGAAAGCTACACTGACCTTGAGAACGGGCAACACAAGTTAAAAGGCAATCTGGCATCAGCCTTTACCTGCAAGGCAATGATTCTCACACGTTCAAGGTACAGTTACATTAAACCATTTGCTCATATTGACTACAGGTAGCTGGTCAGCAGATGACAACCAGCAGATTTCAACCCGTTCCTCACCTGAGGATGAGCCGTGTTAGCAGCTCTGCCGTGAGGTCTCATATCGGAGTCACCAGTGTGACACCAAAGCACTCATTCCTGTAAGTATTTTATAACTGAGGTTTTCCTTGCTAAGGAAGGCACTGCTACAGGACTCCAGGCTCCCTCCATGCCCACAGCAGAGAAACAGGCACATGAGAAAGTCATTCCAACTTGTATGCACACTTCCCTAAAAATGCAGGGATCTATACCAAAATGAGCTCCAATATCTGAAGTTCCTTTTGCATCTCCCTTATTTACTCTGTACAACTCAGTAAAATGTAATGAAACATTTGTATGTTTGGGATGGAGAGGGATATTTTTACTTTTGTTTCCCAGTACCAAACCAGAAGCCAAGAGGAGGCCAAGCGACTTGCCCAAAGCCACTTAGATCAACAAATTTTAATCTGCTTGTTGGAGATTAGCCTTATGCTCCCTTACCTGCTTCTGCTTTTACAAAAACCCACAGGATTTATGCTTTGAACACACACTAGCTCCTTTAGAAAGTGTTACACACAGATTTAGGGCTCTTTGAGCGTAATCTACCCTTTTCTGTCATGTATTCCCTTTAACTGAAAGGTCTTTGGCTTGGGACACTATCTTTTATCACTTTATACAGCATCTAGTACCAGAGGTCTCGATCCTGGTCTGCCTCTCTAAGTGCCAAAATTATTGAACGTACTAGAGAATTTCGTAGCAGTTTGCATAGTGCACAGATTGTCAACTGAAAGCGCACGAGTTCCTAAAATATAACTAGTTATAGCTACAAAATGTGTTAAAACCCCAGCACCAAAAGGCCGTTCCTGATAACACGAGGGCATCGATAAAACTCAAACATCTTGCATGTAACTTCTTTGTGGTGTTACATCCGGAACTCGCAACCCCAGGGCCAAATCTACATTTATCTTTGGCAAACATACACCCAGAGAAAAGCAACACGACTAACTGGGCCACCATGCATCCCTCATGTATGATTAGAAATAGAGAAGTTCATTGAAGTTTTTTAAAAAAATCCTTTCTATTAGGAAGTAAATAAGGGTGATGAGTGTCAGAATATTTTTCAGAATATCATTATTAGACATATCCAAACTCAGAAAGCATAGGCTCCAAAATAGAGAGAGAGAAATATATATATATATATAAAGATGTGGTAGGATTCATTCTGAGGAAATTCACATTTTGCATGAAGAAAATGAAGCATTTGATATAAACATTTCATGAGTAAGGTGATTTACATTATTTTCACTTTGTTCTCGATTATTGGAAATAAAAATATATAACCCAGCATTCATTTCTTATTTGACCTGTAGCACCTTTATTGAACCTTTCTGTGGAATCCTATACGTGCAAGACAAAAACAGAGAGCTAGGAAGTCAAATGTGCCTCATTATGAGGAGTACAGCTCATCTCCTCCTCCACAATACAATTTATTAGCATCTAATAGAATTGTAATGTTTCTCATTCTGCATTTTTACAGCTGCATCAAAATATTAAAGTGTGAATTGCAATTAAACTCACACAGTGCTCTTAGCATAATTTCCCTTGTATTAATACTTAGCAAACCAAGTTATTGGTGTAATATTACTCTTGATACTGGTTGTCATAAAGGGATAAAGCCTCCAAATAGTAATAAAGTATATTTTACTGGAGAGAGAGCAGCAGTAGGAAAAAAATACACTATCGGAGTTGTTAATTTCTGTGGAAGGGGGTGAGGAGAGGAAGGCTTCTGACTCCTTAAATTATAGTTTGCAGGTTAGTACACCAACTCACTTAATCTCTCTAAACGAGTAATTTACTAGCTTTCTGAAAGCACCCATGTGCAAGGAAATGCTAGTGCACTCCAGGGATGATTCCAAGATTGATGGCTTGGCTCTAGTCACTGATAACAGGATGGATTCTGCTAAGCTCGATTTTACATGCGTCTAAAACCTTAAAGATTTTACAGGGAAAAAAATGGAGGGATGATATTTATTTTAGATAACCTCAATTTATGATTGTGTGGTCTGCTTGAAGGATTTTTAAAGCTTAGGGGAATTTCAATAGGCAGAAGGGCTAAACTAACATTCACAAATGGGAATGGGCACGTTAGTTGGGGATAGATCAGAGGCTGGTGTGATACCCTTTCCTATCCACGGAAGCTACATTTTGCAATTTTCAGCTAGTCGTTAGATTTGTTGTTAGCTCTAGGTTTTGTGGTCCGTAGTTTAAAAATGAACGCTGCAAGAACACACTCATGGAGTAACCCGAGGCCTTGAGCATTTTGCTTAAGTGGAGAGAAACAAACAATAAACTGAATTAAATGCCGCCAATGTTGATGTTTAAACTGTTGCTACTAGATCTGAGCACATGCTGGGCAAAGCCAGCTCGTCCACACTGCAAAGTGGTGGCCCGCAGCGCAGCCAGAGCCACGGCTGCAGGACGCCCGGAGCCACCTTTAATCCGGCTGCACCGGTGCTTGAACCCGCGGAGACTTGGCCATGCTGGCAGCCCCGGGGAGCCCGCACAGTCTGTCCCATACATCACATCACCAGAACAAAACACCATTCTGTTAAATTAAAAATCTTAGTCTTGGAGAGATCTAAGGAGTTTTTTTTTGTTTGTTTTTAAATCTGGACTTATTTCATCTATGTTTGTGTGTTTGCTAACATCCACTGTGTGGTACTGGCGTAGGACCCCTTAGCAGCTGCCCTCCAATTTGGGGAGCAGCTTTTGCTGGGGGAATCCAGGGATGGAGCCCCAAACTCCTGGCCACGTGCAGCACCAATACAGCACCATGGGGCAGAGCACAGAGCGGAAACCGCCCCACGCCGCTGCCAGCCCCGCTCATACCTCCCACCACTGCCAAGCTGCTTTTAAACAGCAAGGGCCTCTGTCTGTGGCAATTACTGGTGATAGATCCTCTGATCTGGATAGGCTGAACACGGGTGTCTATATCACAGCCGCAGAATTAACACTGTTTGTAGTGCCTGGGATTTTCCATGTCATTCATGAACTGCCAAGATAATCGCATCATTGCAATGTGTCACACATTTCATTTCTCCCCCCCCTCCTTTCCACCCCCTCCCTTATATTTTATCTCCCAGAAGTTTAATCTCTCCTGCCTAAGCCACCAGTCACCAGAATACAGCAAAGTACCTGGATGTGATGAAAAGGCCATTAATTGCCACCATCCTGACCTGCCTTTCCGCTGCCTCCCTCCCCGCTCAGCACGGCGAGGTTAATCTCCTCCTAACTCCGTGCCGCTGAACCAGCTGCAATCATCTTTCCTGAATAACAGGAACTGTGACACGACTGTTGTTCAGGAGACCAAAAGAACTTGGGAAAAGCTGAAGGCTATAAAGGCAATACAGCAACAGGCTGTATTTAAAAATAAACTCAAGGGGTCTAAACCAAAGCATATTTAAATTCCATAGCAGCACTTCTAACGTAGCCCCTAATGCCTTAAGCACATCTGAGAAATGTCGTGAGCAGATTCACTCAAGACTGTGGCAGAATGTACTCATTTAAGTCTAGCTGAAAGTAAAATTCTCTGTTCCTTCCTGTATTCCTCATGGCTTATTTCCTAACAATATAATTTACATGGAAAAGATCAAAATATCATTAAGAAATGTCAGTACTCTCAGTCAAGCTCCTTGCAGAGGTACAAGCAGCATGCGGCAGACATAATCAAGCCATGATTAGGAGTGTCCTTTAAATCACAGGAAAGGGAGGCAGAGGGACGTGCCCCCTTTCAGCTCCGACCAGGCTCTGTGCATGACCGTGCGCCAGCACACAACTAGCAAACGCCCAAACACAGCTCCCTTCTTTAATGCCCATGAAGAGACTTGGACTTCGGCACTAGCCAGATATAGGAATAAGATCATTTCCCTCTCCACACCCTGCCATCCATGGGCAGCCACCAGCAAACCAAGCCAGCACAAACCTCCCATCAGCAGCCACACGTACGGGCAGCAAACCACTTGTCCTGCAACAGCATCACTCTATTCAGGAACATAACCTCAGCAGCCAGGACTGCATCTCAGAAGGAAAGGCATGCATCACTCCTGCAAATCCTAAATCTACTTACGTCTTTTTCCAGAAGCAGATGTCAGACTATTTTGTCTCCTAAATTTGGATACGGACGAAAAATAAAGCCCAGAACAAACAGAAACTGCATCTTTCCCCCAAACCTCCCAAGGTTATTTGCACAGGAGCTGGCAACTTCATTTAAACCGAAACGATTCTTTTATGAAACAAAACATTGTTGCTCTTCCACATTTTCAGGATATAACAATCAAAGTCAAAAGGTACATTGGCTTCCTTTGTCCTATTTGTCCAGCTCAATCAGATCTCAGATGCCACCTTGAACTGTGCCATAGCTAAAGGTGGAGACTGAAGGTGGTTACCTGATGGAAAGAGCACATAAAGGCATCCAAAAAGGATTTGACTTATAGACAAGGTGACAGTAGTTTTGATATAAAAGACTGGAATACTTTTGCAGTGACTTTTTTAGGGTCATAAAAAAGACAAAATACCCATTTACAAAAGGTGCATGCTGGTGTTGTTATTGCCAGCTTGTGAGGTGATAGCTGCACTTGCATATTACTTATAGTGCGGGTTTATTTCCAGACATTCCGTGTTCTGCAGACATTTATCATATACCACTGAAAAACTAGCATGAACATCCACTTTAAGCAAAGGAGCAGCTTTAAATGTCTCCGCATATCCAACTTTTCCCTCTCTCCATCCTGCATTCAGCAGACTGGACACTTGTTCCATGGGACAGTTTATTCTTAGCAAACATGGAACAAATTCTTCTGAGAGTCTTGAGAAAGAGAGCAGCTTGTAGTTATTAAAACAGAGAGAAAGAAGTAAATGAGAAAAAATTGCTTGCTGATGTGTCGGAAATTGCTGGATTGGTATATGGAGAGAAGGCAAAAAAAGAAGAAATCCTAAGATGATGATCCGAAGTTTTGTTATAGAAGGAAAAACAGGAAGGATCTTCCAAAGGAGGTAGAGATTATGTTATTGTGCTATAACATGAGTTCTCCGAGCTGCCAAAGGGCTGGCAAATCCAATAGCTCATAACCAGAAATAAAGAGCAATTACAGCTGGGCAACGGAAAATTGATACCTTCAAACATAAACTCTTCTCCTGATGCCTCCCAGCAAAGACGAGAAGCGGCACTGGTAGATTTCAAATATAAACTTATATTGTCTGTTTAATTCTGCTTTTATTGAATGCCTCTGTCCTTTATCTGGCATTAACTTTAATTTAATATTGAGAGCTTTGTTTTTTAATAGCATCATAAGTGTAAGTGTAATAGTTATATAAGAATAACAATAAATCAAGAATGTACTAAAGCCATTGTAATAAGTAATAATAATGTTAAGACACAGCGTATGATGCATCTAAAGTTCAGTACCTTAGAGAGTTAATTAAGTCCTAAGCTAATTGGTAATGATCTTATTTCTAGACAGGAAATGTAGCTGATTATCTTGTTTATGCTTAAAGTAGTAACTGAAGTCATAACGAGACTTTTTGGGGCATTATCGATCAATTTATAATTTCCTAATTAATTTTGATAGTCTTTTCAAGTATCTTGCTTCTTGCCTTAAATCTTAATCTTCAGTTTCTTGGGAGATGGTGACTGTGACATTACATTACCTAGTCACGCCAGTAGTTCCATTTTGACTGCATGAAATATATATGCATACACTTTTTTATGATGCCACTGTATTGATATTGATTAAGACACTTAACTGCTCCAGATGAAGCCAACTTGCTGTTTTCACAGCATCATGCCTGCTTTTACCCGTCACATAGAGGGCACAAAGCAGCACTAGAGATGCCACGCTGCATTTTACCACTCAGGCAACTCCTGACAACCTTTCATATGTTCCCACTGCCAACTGTATGCACATTACCTCTTCTTCATTCAGGAGAAGATTAATTCTTTTAATATGCAATGTGTAGTGATATCAATAATCATCCCAGGGAATGTTTTCAGGTTAGTATTATGGAGGAAGAAAACCAATTCTTCACAAGGCAACATCGTCCCATTACAGCCTGCTCAAGATTGAGATTTTAACTGCATGTGCCTTCTCAAAGCAGACTTCTCTAGAACCACCCACCAAGATATCAGTTGCTAAACTAACTTTAGAAACCAGAGCATAATGTTAAAATTCACCTTGTGAGGAAA
>JAVCKT010027268.1:0-34296 GCA_032273925.1 Rhynchotus rufescens | reverse complement strand
GAGGTGCTGAGGCCCCTGCTGTGGTCTGCTGTTATGGCTGTTTGAAATTTGCTAAAAAGAAAAAAAAAAGAAGAAAAAGAAGAAAAAGAAGAAAAAGAAGAAAAAGAAGAAAGAAGAAAAAGAAGAAAAGGGCATTATTTGTCCAAACAAAAAGGCAAGAGTAGAGCATCCCACTCACCTCGGGTTGCATCCATGGAAGAAATCCCAGTCCAGACCAACTCTTGGCCCCAGGCATGAGCTGCCATCCATCCAGGGCAATGCTGGGACGTGACCGCTGAGCTCTTTAAAGAGATACAGAAAGTTAAAGAGATTTTACAGAGGGAAGCTCCGTCTCTCATAGGATCCCAAGGATCTGATCAGGAAGCAACTCCAACCCAACGCACGAGCCGTGCTTCCTGAGGCACTGTGCTTGGGAAGGGCAACTGGACACGCAAGAGAGGGCCAACGTTTCCTTTGGGGTCTTCTGCGTATTGCAGCAGAAGAGCCCCACTTTCTGCAGTTCACAGTCGACTTGTTCTGTGGTGGGGAAAAGTCTAATAGCCTGTCTTGGCCTGGATAACACTTAAACTCATTTTTTTGGACTCTGGAGAGAGTGCCTCCACTTGTGGTTGGCCTGCATTAGCCCTAAACACACTACGTTTCATTTTATTTCCAGGACTCCCGAGGGATCCCTTTTTGGCCTGTTTTGGCCCAAGTCATCTTTGATTCACTTACTTCCTAGACACCCAGGGGAATGTGGTTGGCCTAATTTGGCCCTGCCTTGTCACTTTTCCATGCTGGTATGCAATGCATCTGCAGGCTTTCGAATTCCTCACCGCTTGCATTCGCGCTGTAGGCCAATCCTGGACATATTTTGCAATATTTCTGAAATGCACTTGGCCTCTCTTCCCTCATTCACCTTGCTGAGGCTTCTGGAGCCTTTCGCTCCCCGGTGTTGTGCAGTGCTGCTGCCTGAAATGAATCTGTGCCCCTGTATGGTCAGTCCTTTGCTGTCGAGGGACCTCTGGCTGCGGGATGTGCGGTGGGCAGCACCCTAAGGAGCCATCAGAGAGGAAGGGAGGACCCTAAAGAAGGGGGACGTGGAGAAGATCCAGCACTTGCATGGCTATTGTCCTCACCCAGGTATAGTTTTTGGAAGGGTGCCAGGAGAGGACAAGTCAAGAAGCCAACGTGGATGCATCCATGCTCTGGAATAAAAGGAGAAAAGGGCATTATTTGTCAGAAAAAAGCAGGAGTATGGCATGCCGTTGCATCCAAGGCAGAAATCCCAAGCCAGGCAGATGCTGGGGCACATGCACAGAGCATGCACAGTCACAACAGCACAGCCCTTTGATGGCCTCCTAAAAGCACACATTGGACAACCCCAAAACATGCATGGGGCTACCTCCAGCTCAGGACCAGCGTAGTCGCAGATGTCCTAGACTCAGCCTGCCTCATCACGCAGCACCACAGCCCTCCATCCTTCCCAGGCCCTGCTTGGACATGCCCCGGCCACCTCGGGGCTGGTGTTTGCTCTTGCACCCAGCCTCCCTTCACGCTGCTTTCCCTCGTGCTCACGGGCCGTGCCGTGCGGGCACAGTGCCACGGCTGCAGGGAGCAAAGCCACCCCGGGGCTGGCTTCCCCGCTCGCAGTCCTGCTCTCCCCAGGAGAGCCGGTAACAATGTCCATTGCTAACTCCACTACAACACTTTGACCCCTTCTCCTAAGATTTCAAAGGACTTTGTGAGCACGTGGATGGGCTTGTTCCTCATTAAAAACCTGAAGTCCAAAGCTGCCCGGGGCAGAGTCCCAGTTCAGGGCCTTACCCCCCAACAGCGCACACTGTCTGGAGATAGACATTTTAGCGCAGAATTTATCATTTATAGAACTTAGTAATTTAGCACGCATCCTCATTTTATCAAGATCTTATTTCAGAGCCTAAGCAAGAAATTCAATAAATTCGAGAGCCTGTTTATAGTACGAGGAGAAGGCAGCTCTTCATTGTCCAATTGTCCCAGGAAATTTAAAGCAGAATGGGTTTTTGACAGCTTCGTTAATGTGACTTTTTTTCCCTGCCAGAAATTCAAGCATAATTGAGACATAGTGTTGAACTTCAAATATTTTTCTGAGACTTGAATAGGGAACTTGATGAAGCATGTAATATGGCATAACCTCCCAATTACTCACACGTTTAGATAGCTATAATCACACAACTCCTATCACAGCAAGAACGTTATTCTAGGCAGATATTGGCAGGGGCTAATGGACAGCATATTGCAAGGGCAAAGAGGGTTTGGAGGAAACATTAATCAGAATTTGGTAGCAAAGTCATCAATCACAGCTTAACTAAGTTGTCACTCACTGCTGCAGTCCCAGGACCTCTATCAACTTAGAGTTTAACTCATCAGACTCCAACGAATCAGACAAATATAAGAAAAGGAAACGCGTTACTTCCCAGAGGCTGTCCCTGGAATACCTGACCTTTCACTGCAAGGTTTCTCTAGCAAGAGATTTCAAGGATCAGAATTTGTAATAATTGGGACATTCATTTTTCAGTAGCATAACTTCTTTATAATAATTTTTTTTTATTTTTTTTGCTCGGAGTTTGACAAATGCAATTGCATTCTGCTGGGGATTCTTGTGTTCTAATTTGGAGCTTTTCTAGGTGCTTGCTGAAGCACCTTCAACATATTGTGAAAAGTAAAGATAGAAGAACTGTGAAACAGCAGCACCACTGGCAAATGAGGAGAAGTCATTACACCCCTTTAGTAGGCACTCTTTAGATTTTGACTGGGTACAGCATCCAGGTTTGGTCCCTACAACACAAGTAAGAGGCTGATAAACTGGTGTGAGTTCAATGGGGGTCCAGCAAGATGGACTGGATGGAGCACACATCCTACAAGAGAAGATCAAAGGATCAGGACTTGTTCAGCCAAGAAAAGAGAACATTTATTAGGGGACCTTATAGCAGCATGCCAATAACAAATAGGAATTTGGAGGGTGAAAACATGGAGGTTTTCAAGACTGTCTGGAAGAGCTCTTATCTGGATTCAGTGCTGACTCTGTTGTGATCTAGAATCTCCACCAGCTTGAAAGTTTCTGTGAGTCAAAAGCTGAAGGAGACACAAAAGCAGTATTCAAACATATTAAAGGCTGCTGCAAAGAGGAGAGAAACAAGCTGCTCTCCTTGTTTGCAGTAGATGGGACAAAGGAGAAGTTCAGAAGGCAGCAAGAAAGACTGAGGCTTGGGCTAAGGGTGCCTGCTGCCCCTTGTGCAAGAGCCAAATGGGAATCTGCAGCACAGTTTCATGTTCATGGAGTGCTGATGCTTTTGTTCAGGTGGTTTCCATACCGTACATACCCATAGCATACCTGTAGGTTATTTTCCTACTTAATAGTGCTCTCTCGTCACCTAATCAGCTAATTCTGGGCCTAGCTCTTGCACTGTTTTACCCACATCAAGTCTCTATTTTGTTGTGTGGGCTAAGCTTTGCAACCCTGATGCCATACTCTCAATTTTGATTGCAAGAAGGTACCTCTGCCTAGGATTTACTCTAGGGTGCAACTGCTAAGCAGTCCAGGAGTGGAGACCTTAGGAATTCACCCTTCATAGATATGTTGGCGCTGTAGAGCTCCTGCCCAAAATAGGAAGGAGTTTAGGGAGCTCCAAGAGCTTGAGGAACAGGCAGTCCTCTGGAATCGATCTCCTGAAGGCTGAAACTTTCTGTGCCCTCCTTCTGTCATCTTGTTCTGGCTAAGAGTGCTTTTTGACAGCACTGAGGCACATGGAAACCTTGATCCACCCAACATATTATGTTTTCAGTGCTGAAAAGCTTCATGCTTTGGGTGCATAAAGTTTTCCACATAAACAGGTGGGAGTCTGGCATGGCTGGTATGATCTGAGGCCAGCACATGATGTTTTTTCTTAACACCACATGGAAAACTTTGGGTACTGCCTTGTGAGGGGTCAAGTGAGTCACTATTTTCATTTACTTTCCTCCAACGAGGATGTCCATAAGAACTTCCTACCTCCTGAGCCATCTACTTCCTCTTGTGTCCCTCTGGCAAAGCTTCGCAGCCCCAACCTCCTTCCTCGTGCTGTGCAAAGTCCACAAGTGACAACTCCCACATGGAAGCCCTCCCAGCAATGCCAATCTCTGCACACGTCAGCACCATCCCAAAAGGTACCATGATGGTTTCTTTGCTGCATCAGCAAATTGCAAGAATAAGATATAATATTTCTCAGGAACATTCCCAGTGATACCCACGGCACTTGAAAGAGAAACTCATGAGCACAGTGGGGCTGTATCTACCCTGGCTGGACTGAAGTTCAGAAGTGTAGAAGAGAGATCGATCTGATGATAAAAGATGTGAAGCAAAAAAGAGTCTTGGTATTTGGTCATACCCATGTCCCAACCTCAACTATGGCTCTGTGCATTGGTAAAATTTGGGTGCTTCAGTGTTCCTTCCAACTAAGAGAAAGTAAAAGCAAAATCATCTGAGAGGAGTCTCAGCATGTGCTGTTTGCTGTCAAGAGAGCCATGACTATTCTCTAGGTGAACTATTGACTTCAGGGCTTTTACTCATTGCTGCCTGTGGTTTGTTTGTACGTGTGGTGATTGGAAAGCTCTCTGAAGAGGCACATTTGCTCTGGAGATATAGAAACTGCAGCTGATGACATTAGCATGAGGAAGAACATTTTTCTGCTGAGGTTTGGGTTTAGGTAGAAGGAGATTCTCACATCAATCGATCCCATTTGGCTGGAGGCCAAAGAGCTCCAATTCACAAAGAGACCATGGGAGCTGTGATAGCTTGGTCAGACTTACAGTTTGCAAGGCCCACAGTGACACGCGAACAACATTCACCCTATTCCCTTTTACCCTGTCCACAGGTAAGGAGTGATGAAGACTTTTTATGAGCTGCTCCATTCTGTCACTCTGGGCCCCTGCCAGCTGTAATTGGCATATCACAGTTCCTACAAACTCAATGGGCATGAAAAAAAGGAGCTGTAGATATTGAGCAGTGTGAAAAACTGCCTATCTCTGCCTTTCCATGCTCTGGGAGTCCATCTGGGCAGCCAGGAGACTCCCTTGTCTAACATCCTTTGTTCTTTGTGGGCACAAGGAAAAGCAGGGTGCAAATCAATGCAAGAAAAACTGGCAGTTCTGTGCAGAATCTGCACATACGTGAATACTGAAAAAAACTCAAGATGAAAGGTAATCTACCACTACTTAGGAGCAAAATTGGTAAGCCACATAAGGCATCCCTTGGCTCCTTGAAGCATGGGACTACTCTATGGGGTCTGGGGTTCGCATTCCAAGAAAGATAGAGGTATTTGGACATGGAGTAACAAGGCTCATTGGAAATTTTGGACATCCATCACAAAGAAAAATGGAAGGACTGAGAGTCATTTAGGTCAGGACACTGAGTGTGAGTCCAAGTGCCTGCACCCCTTAGGAACCATGATAAGTGTTTCAAACACTTGGATGCCTGGATGCTCACCTGGATGCCACCCTATGCCATGTGCTCTAGGTGTTCCTGCCTGAGCAGGAAGGTTGGACTAGATGATCTCTAGAGGTCCCTTCCAACCTCAACCATTCTCTGATTCTGTGTGAAACATGGCCCAAAGCATGCAGTTGGATGGGTGCTGGTGGGACTTTGGTAGACCCACCATGGCATCATCTTGGCTGCTGTGTCGTAAGCAGATGAGAGCAGAGCCTGTGACCATGGTGGTATGGGAGCTAATTGGCACTTGCCATGCACAGAGAGGCCTGAGTGAAGGTTTCCTAACCCTACATGGCACACAGGGCAGGGTGCCAAAACTTGCCAACTTGCATGGCCAGCAGTGTCCAAAGGAGGGACCTGGACAGGATCCTATCCAGCCTCCTAGAATGTCCCTACTGAAGGACCAGATACCACTGACAGCTGGGTCAGGCAGGGACAACTTTTACCGTGAGCCAAAGCTCCTCCTCACACCTTCTTGGGTGGAAATGAGAGGTTTTGACTGCTCTCCCACCACACCCATAAGGGGAAGGGAGGGGACAGGGTGGGGAATCGTTATTTTAGTCATTAGCTGATGGGGAATTTACCAAGGAGCACTGAGCTCAAAATCCCACGACTTTCCCATCAGAGAAGTGGCCAGCATGAGGGAACTGGCACGTCCTCAGTGCCTATGACAGAGAGGAGAAAATCACCCGATCCTCTGCGCCAAAGTCTCTGCCAGGGCCAGCTCCACGTGCTGCGCCAGAGCTCCGTACTGCACGTGGTGCAACAGCCCACGTCCTCACTTCACAACACTTCCAGCCCACAAGGACTGGGATTTTCTGGCTTTTTTTTTTCTTTCCCCCCATCTCCTACAGGCTGCAAGAAATGAGCCATGGCTGCAGCCTCTCACTGCACCTAATGGACCAAAACCAGCTCCCCCATGCAAAGAAACCAGACCTGGGGACGAGGCTGCATCGCAAGCTCAGCAGCGTGAAATGAGACCGGTTGCAAAGGCATTTTAGCGACAATCCCCTCCATAGCCACAAACAAACATTAGACCTCCAGCTTAACCTCTAGACTTGGAAACCATAGTCATACATAATCTTTCTTAGGATTCCCTTTGGGCCAAAAAAAATCTCCCACTCCAGGTTTTTTGGTTTCCCTCTTTACAGGTGGTGGCTCTGGAAAGCTGCTCTCCTCATCTGGTGGCGGACCAAGAGCATGTCCCATGCAACCCACAGTACAAGGCACCAGTGCCCACTGCTCCTTCTGTCTGTTGATATATCCCACAGAAATCACATGGATGATTCCTGCACTGTTATTGTTCCAGGGCTCATGATGGAGTATAACATTACATGAAGCCAGGACTGTTTATTTAAACAGAGAAGGTCCCACCAAGGTCAGAACCTGATGTCTAGTTTCCCATTCATTTGACAGTGTGGTGGGGAGACTAGCAGCTCATGTTTGGGCTGCCTTCATATCTAACACAGTAGGCAGAGAGGGAAAGCTGCTTTAGGGGTGCTTATTTAGAAGGACAAGTCAAAATGGTCTTCTTACTCTAGGCACATCTTGGTTAGATAAGATTTCTGACAGGAAAAGTTGCAGATAAAGCCATTAGAAGGAGAAAGTGAACATGGCTTTGAAAAGTTATCCTTAAAAAGTTGTCATGGGTGACATTCTAGGCAGTGCAATCTGGTGGAGCATCTTGAAAGTCAGGAATGCAACCTTGTTTACCCCAAAGGAGGGTCTGCTCTCTCTTCTAATGCCAAAAAAGTCAGAACTTAAGTGATCATTTCCCATTTCCAAAGCACCCTGAAAGCATGCCTAGGATGATCTCAGACACAAAGAAAGGCCTTGGACCAGAACAGCATTTTCCCTCCAAAATGGAGATTCATCCATGCCAGTCCTCCTGTGTCCTGCAGCAGAGGCCACTGGGTGTCCCAGCAGAAGGATGCTCTCCCCAGCAAGTGGCCAAGGGTCTGATCACCAGAACAGGCTCCTTCTGGGGGCTCTGCCCTTAACGTTATCCATGACCTTGAGCAAGACTTCCCAGCCCAGGTTCTTCCCTTGCCCTTTGCCCCATCGTGGATGTTTTTGGAGCTGCCTGTCTGTCGTCGGGTGTTTGTACAGTGAGTTGCATAATGGGATGACAATTTTAGCTCAGGGCTTTCGGTCCTGTGATGAAGCCCACAGTAATCAAATGCAGCAGGAGATGTGACAGAAACAAAACAGGAATGTGGAAAAGAGGTGTTTGCTCAAGGGGAAGAAAGAAAAGTCTATCATTTTTTCTTGCTATATCAATGTTTGTCCTTCATTTGCTTTAATGTAGAGGAAAGCCAGGGGATGGTGACCTGTTATCAGAGACTGGGTTTAACGAGTCATGTAAAGAGGGCTAACGGGGTCGCTTGGTGTGTGCCTGTGTTGAACGAGCAAATAAGGCAAAGATTTCTTTAAAGATACCAAGCCCAAGCCCGCCGCAGCTGGGAAGCACATATGAGCAATAGCTTTCACATGCTAACAAATAAAAGATCCTTGCAAAACAGATGCTGAGGTTTGTGGGGCTGGCACAGGCTCCCTGCTGGCAGGGAGTTAACTCCCAGAAAACTGGAAGGTTTGGAGATGGAGGAGTATCTAGAGACCGTCTGCTCATAAACACAGCTGAGGGCCAGCAACCTGCTTTATGCCCTGCCTACGGATGGACAGACTCTGTCCATGCAGGGCTTCTATGAGAGGGAAGGCAGATATGTAGTTCTCCTGCAGCCCACGCTCTAGAGAAATAATTAAACAGTTTTTCTTAACCTCTTGAACTTTTCATTTATTATTGCCATCCATTATGTCTACCTTCTCAAATAGCAGGATCCTGAAAGCCAGCTCCAGGGGTCAAGGGTTTATTGTTTAATGGAGATAGAACATTCTGTAAATTGCACAAAGTCACAATGTTTAGAAGAGAAGCTTCTGGTGTACTGAATCTTTTCCATTTAACAAACAGTGAGCTTTGACATATGTTCTTCCTCCATAGCAGGAAATTTGGGATAAGTGCAGTACTGGCATGGACATGTTACCAAATCCTTCCTGTAAACCAAATGACATCTGCATTCAAATAAAAACATTCCTTGCACCAAATACCAGGAAATACTAAAAGTATCACTATTCTTCTAAGGTCATGCTAAAATGAAGTTTTTGGCTTTTAGAACACAAAGTGAGTTTGTACAGGGCCAAGACGTTTTGTTCAACACACATTTGCTGTTACAAATCCCAAGAGATGTCCTTCTGGGTCAAATATGTGCATGTGTCTGTAGAATTTTGCAAGCATTTAATCTTCTTCATATGAAAAAAGAATAAATATTTTAGGAGCGTGTACTTACATTAACAAATATTCCTGTTGCCTTTGTTTTTACTAGTGCTCTACTTTTCAAAGGCAGAAAAAGGATTTGCTTAAAACAAAGCAAACATCCTCAAAATGCCCCATGCCAAAATAATCAAGAGGATAAATACCTGGGATTTACAAAATATGAATATTCCTCAGTAAATAAACTGAAGCGGGAGCAGGCAGGGAGAGAGAGCTGCTGAAGTGACAGGGAGAGAGTGCTGAGTGTAAACACTTTCATCTCATAGATGGCAAATCGAGAACATTTAAGGAAAATAAATGTATGCCGAGCGGATTCTTGCTTCTCATGTTACTTTGGAGGGATTTTACTGCTGATAGTTAACGCCACATAAAACCTTTCGAATATTTATGCCAGCAGATGAAAAACTACAATGGCAGGAACAGCTTCCCGTGGATAATTAGCATAAATATCTGCTTAAAGCTGAGTAATTTGTTCACTGTACAGGATGTACTTCAGCAGTTTTATGAGCTAAAAACACAGGGAATGTTTTGAATGACTTGTATTTGAAACAGCACAGGCAGATACCAGGCACTTCCCAGTGACGGCCACACCAAAAGTCTGAGCTGATTGAATGACTGTCCGTTCCCACCGGGGTCTGGGCCAGACATCCCTGGAAGGCTTTTCCCAGGCACATCTCGGCAGCTTCCCACTTTACGGAACGTTTCTGCTTACTGCGAGGACCAGGGGATGCAGGCACTGAAAATGGAAAAGAAAGAAAAGGGAGAAAGAAGGAAACAATGGGAACAGATTTTTTTTTTGCCAATGTCCTTTGGAAAAAAAAAAAAAAAACACGCAGTTTCCAAAACTTTTATGTTTTCCAAAAGGTTATTGGAAAAAAAAAAAAGCTCCTTAAGCTCCTTTCCTTCAATAGATGGTCGTGCTTGACAAATGAGGACTGGTCAGCGTGGGTGGTAGCACCCAGGATCGTGGCAATGTCTCAAGGAGGCAGGTCTGGTGGGGCTGCCCATTTGCAGTGTTGCTCCTACCTCGGGCACCCAAAAAACTTGGCATTTCCCATCCTCCTCCTCCATTGCTAGACATGGAAGACAACCTCAGAGCCCTGAGGAGGATAGTACAACTGTACTAGTGAAAATCCATGGATACTCTGATTTTGGAGAAGGTCTCAGCCTACTGAACAGGTTGGGGAAAGGATGGGGGACACACAGAGACCAGGCCTGGCATTCCTCAGGGATGCAAGATGGAAGCAGACTCCATAGCACAGAGTCATGCAGGCACTGAATGCTGCTGAGCTCATTGGGAGCTTGATATGCTCTTGACACCTGCCTGTAGCTCTATGGACATAGTTCTCAGTCTCTATCCTAGGCAAGGTCCAAGAAGATGGACTACATGTGCACAAATGGAAAAAAAGATTGCTTCTATTTTCAATGTGATGTATATATAAAAATAAAGAAGAAAAAAATATATGTAACTTTCTGGTGCACTCTAAAGAGCAGGACCTAGAAAGAGCCTGTATTACCAGTAGAAATGCTCTTTGATGGCTCTGCTACACTACATGCCTTGAAGTCTGGAGAGGAGCCAGCCCAAGCTGCTTGTTGCTCTTTTGAAGGAAATTCCTGATGATGCAGGTAGTTACACAAACCTGGCTTGGAGAGTCACCCAGTGAGGGGGGTTGAGGTCAACCCGGACCACTTCACTGAGCCAGAAGTCCCCTTAGTGGACCCAGACACCTCCAAGACTGTAACTGGTGACTTCATTTGTCATCCCCAACCTATATCCCAATAAAAGCTTCCCTGCACTTGGATACAGCTTCCTGCCTTGCTGCAGGGAGGACACGTGGCTGCTGGTGACAGCTTCCAGGGAAACCCCCCGTCCAGGCTACAGTCTGAAGGTGCCGCTGGAGGCAACCATCTCCCTGCTGAGCTGAGCCCCCAGCTTCGGGCTGCAGCTTCCTTCCCTAGCGAGAGCTTGAAGCTACTACTCAGACCTTATATTTAGAAAAATGTGGGAAAAGAACTAGATCCATTTCAGGGTTTGTATTTTTGTTGGCAGGATATCTGGTATCATTATGGAGAACAAACTGAGTTTTTTTCTTTTTTTTTTTTTATCAAAGTATGCATTTGCTTGCCAGAAACATATATAAGAAGTGGGATTTGATGGAGGAAGTTGTGACTGAGAAGCTTGAGGGAGCAGCAAAGTGATCTCATGGTCATATCCTTGGTGTGTGCAGATGCAGGGGTCCTGTGCCTGGAAGAAGCCCTGGGATCTCCTCACCCCTCCCATCCTGTGGCAGGACCAACATGACTGTGTCACCTCAAGCTTTGTTCAGCATCCTCACCAACACATCCAGCGGTGGGGATTCCATACAATCCTCTCCATGCAGTCTAATCCCAAATTCATTTTCCATATTACCACGTTCCTCCAAGGGGATGTCTGGGATCCCCACCACTGCATGATAAGTCGGTGATTGCTTTGCTCACCACACTCCAGTATGTGAGAGGGAGGTGTAATTCATCCCAAGAGCCAATTTTTGCAGGAATCAGATTTTAATGCATTTGCAGCAGACCAGGGGATGTCCCCCAGCAGCATTTTCTAAGGACAAAACCCTGGCAAAAAATTTGACATATGTACTCTGGCAAATCTGCTTGCGTGCCACGACTTAAAGCCTGTGAGACATCTGCTCTGCCAGAAGTCATGGCAAGGCTCTTTCAGATAGGTCAGCAGATGACAGAGATGGAAAAACGCACTGATCATGAAGAAAATGACCTTCTATCCTTTTCCATTCCTTAAGAACAAGCAAAATTGCCACTAAGGTGCTGGACCTGAAAAGCAGACAAGGAGTCTTTGGGAAAAGCCAGCTGTCCGCTGGTGACTGTGACTTGTCATGCGTTGTCCACCAGCCTGTCAAGCTAAGGACTTGTCCTGTTATCTCACAGTCTTCGCAAGGTCAATGACTGGATTTGCTTATCGGCCAGAGGCACTTTACTTGGGTTAATTGGCACCCATGGTGACAGGGTGGATTGATGGCCTCCCATCGGGGCCTTTTGTGGTGAGCGCAGGAAGGACTCGAAGCTGCCCCTCATCCTCACCCAGCCATCCCTTAAAGCCTTTCCCATGGAAATAGGGGAAGCCCTAGGGACACCAGCCTGCAGACTGCTTCGGGTGGATGGGAGGAATGGCCCATCCTTGGAGGATGCTGCACTGCCTGGAGGTGGGCACGTTACCTTGTCCTGCTCCTGCCATGTGCTGCGACGGGGATGAGAGAGAGCCAAGGCAGGATTCATTGCCTCCTCTCGAAAACGATCTGGAGCTGCTCAGTCATGCACAGTGCTGTGGAGGAGCTTCTTGGTGCTATAAAACATATTTCTGAAGCCTCTTGCTTGTGGTGAGAAGCTCTCAAGGTGTTTTGGTGTCACCCATGCTGCAGGGATGCACAGGATGTCTTGGATAAGCCTGGTGCACTCAAGTGGAGATGGTGCAGAGCTCCAGCTACGTTAATTCCCCACAGCCAGTACTTTCCTCTGCTGAGCACAATCCTTTGGTTCAAAGCAGCTCCAGGGTCCATAGCACCCCTTGTGTTGCACAAACAAGTTAAGGTGGCCCCTAAAAGCAACTAGGCCCGTGGACCCAAGGTTGGTATCCTTCTCGTGCATCGTGGTGATGCAGGTGTTGGGACAGGTAGGAGATGCCAAAGCAGCATCCCAGAGCCCAGCTTTCCCTCTTGTCTGCATTGGCCTTCTCTGGGTGCTCCACCTTCTCCAGGGAAAGCTTCTCTCCGCTGGTGATCACTGAAATGGACCAGATGTTATCTTTTAGCTCCCCATTGTCTCTAATCTTTTTTCTTCTTTGATCCCAGCTCCACTTAAGAGAAACTCCCTGTATTTAGCTCCTCTTGGGTGGTCCTCAGGGCAAGCTCAGCTTTTTCTAAACTCCTCTTTTTTTGTCTTTTTAAAGTTTATTGCCCCATGGCATATTCCTAGAAGGAGCAAAACAAGCCATGACATCCTCAGGACTGGGTGCAAGTTTTTTTGTGGCAGAGACTTGCTTAGAGTCCTTCTTTGACACGACCCCATTGTGGAGGGCAAATTAAAAAGCCTAAATCATTCTTCTTGGCCTTAAAGGAGCCAAGCATCTCGTGTCTATTTGAAAAGGAGCCAAGCATCTCATGTCTATTTGAAGCTTTCCTTTTTTTTTTGGTAGACTTCTTCACATTTTCACTCCCCAAAGCAGTTGCTCCTTGGGTTTAGTAGCTGGGTGCTGTGTGTCCCGGCTCCACTGCCCACAGCAGCGAATGGCTCGAATGCCAGAGCTGAATCCTCACTCTTGGGAAGTACAGATGTTTGTGAGAAGCCAGACTTCATGAGAGAAATCAGAGCCTTGCTCTTCAAAACTCTGCCCCTCTGCTCAGACACCCTTCAGAGACCCTCTGCAAATACCTCACTTTGACTCTCAGATGATACAAATTAATTTCATTTTTTAATTTCATGCCTCCAATCCTTAATTTTGGAATGCACGCATTTCCTGTCCAGTCCCGGGCTCCTAGACACTGCCAGTACACGTGAAGCCACAAGAGACAACGATAGCAAAACTCTGAGGGCAAACCCATGGCTTTCCAAAGCTTTTTCTAGATAATTTATCCTAGATTGGCAAGTAGCCACAAACCCAATGGTGAGGAAGGAGGCTGCTTTTGATTTAGCTGATGTTTAGTTGTGAATGAGAGAGAGAGAGATATGTGATTAATCATTCGGAGCAGGGAGATGGTATTATTTTGATTCATACTTGACAAGTTTTCTAGGAATGCTGAACTCAAGTAGAAGTGCACGGTGGACCCAGCTGTTCAAACAGAGTGATTAATTAAACTGATTCCATGTGAAAAACAACACTGACTCTCACTCTCAAATTGCAAATCATTTTCAATAGATTGGGGAAGGGCCAGCAGAGCTTTATTAATTGCTCTGGAGGTGATGAATCAGGGCTGTCTGCAGGGACCCACACCAGTGTACATTCCTGAGGACCTACGTGATGATGGGCCAGGTTCACGGCTGCTCGCTTTCTCGGAGATACTGCCGTTTACACGCGAGGGGGGGATGCAACCCCGGCTCCGAGGGCTCTTGTCCTCCCGGATTTGCAGCAGCGAGTGCCGAGAAGCTGCAGGATTACGGCCGGCGGCGCAGGCGCGCGTGCCGGGTTTGTGTTTCGACCGGCGCTAATAATAAAACGGCCTCTCCCCGCAGACCTTCGCAGCTCGTTCACCTGCCAAACCACGGCGCTCTCAAAATACCAGCGAGCCCTGAGCAGGTCTTGCACTGTATGATTTACCCAAGACCACACAGGAAGTCTGTGGCAAAGCCAGGGATCGAGTCCAAGGCTCCCGGCTCCGGAGTGGGTGCCCGAGGTGGACTTGGAGACACAGGGAGACCCTCATGTTCGTCCCGTGGTCGTGCTGGGTGATGAGGGGACACAGGATGAAGGCAGGGGGTGCAGCAGCACTTGCTCCTTGGGAAAAATGTGCACCTTAATACTGAGCTTCCCATGTGGATTGAACCTAATGGGACTTGGGAAGCACTCCAAGGTGCCCGGCAAATCTGCATGACTCCTGAGCACCCAGGGTGGCTCGATCCCACCAAAAAGGCCCTGGTGAAGCCCTGCTCAGCCGAAGAGGCTTTAGATTTATGTATTCTCTGCAAGCTTGCCTGTTTTCCTCATGCTGCCGACAAGGAGCGGGATATCTGATACGTGCTGAGGGGCAGATGTGGAGCAGCACCGAGCGGCGCTTGCGGGAGGCCAGGCTGCTTTTCAGTTGCAAACCGTCTGATGGCCATAAAATGGCTAAGGGGAAATAAAAAAAAAAAAAAGAAAGATGAATCTGCCTGGTGCTTGCAGATGTGGAAAAATACTCTTGAAGAGGCTCGTCTGGGTGTTTTTCACCCCGGCTGCCAATGGAGGGAGAGTGACAGCGCGGCAGCAAGGGAGCAGCCACCCGTCGCCTCGACCTCGTCTCGCGGGGCACTTTACAATACCAGGCAGTGACCCCATGTTAACCACTCTCAAATGTAACTTCTGAAACACCTTGCAAATAGACATTCGAGACACAATTTCCACCCCGTGCCTGGCGGGGAAGCTCCAAATCCTTATGGCAAACACCTGCCTGGTCTTTGGAAAAGATGAACTCCAATGAGCCCTGGCCAAGGTCAACGAGAGAAGGTGGAGGGGCTGCTCTTTCTGCAAATCTGTGCTCTCCATCACAGAATTTCACCCCCGGGGGGCCCATCCTTTGATCCCCACATGAGAAGTCATGGCATTGAGGTCTGAGCCCAGACACCTTGCAGTGCTGGAGCCTGTGGGACTCCAACCAGCTTCCCTTCTTGGAATGGCTCCAGGAAAACCCAACCATGACCACCTTCCTCAGCACTTGCAGGCTGCCATATCTCCAAAACAGCCGAGTGGTAGTTAAAAAAACTAGTGCTTGCCCTCTTTGCCTTTCTCTGAAAGGAGCAGGAGTCTCTGCAGACCTGTTTATATTGCAGGCTCAACCGGTGCTCACAGGCAAAGCCCCCTTATTCCCTGCAGGGACTGGGCTTTCCTCTCAGGAGATCCACAAGGACCTTTGCTAATTTTTTCGGGCATCCCCCAGCTTGTCAACCCGAGTTGCTCACGAGCGGAGAGCACGGTCTCCGCTCCAGCACGGGGCGATGCGACGCGCTTGCGCTCTTCCAAACAGCACATTTTCTGAGCACACTGTGTTTGTCTGAAAATACACCAGGAGGGCTGCCCGATTTGGAAAGGACTTGAATTACAAAAAAAGCACAGCTGTCTTTAACAGCTCTCGAAGCTCATGCAACCAGTCTGCAATTTATTGACTAGGATTAGATGCTTATTGTCTATGACACTTTAAATACCATTACATTGAAGTTTATACAAGAAAGTCCAAGTTTTCAAACTGGAATCTTAGCAATAACAGCTGGACCATTTGTTTATGTGATAGACAGAAAAGAATGACTTCTGTAATCTGTGTATTTGGCTGCGGGATTTTCTGCAGCATGGGGAGGCAGAAAGCTACCCCTGTCCCTAATTGGGGATCGTTAGACTGAGCCGAACACCACCGGCTAATTTGTCCCTTATGTGGAGGCTGCTGCCAAAGCGAAGGCTGAATCCTTCCCTGGTCCCCTCACACCTGACAGAGGAGCACTGGAAACCCTGGAGCCCACCTCTCCGACGGCCGGCGCTGTCTCCCGTCCCTCTCCCCCAGGCTGCTCACATTCCGCATTTTGTTTCTAGCATGAAAGACTTTGTTTTAAATCATAATAGTAACCAGGCTGTAATCACATTATAGCACACATGGATAACTCACAACAAAAAAAGAAAAAAAAAAAAGAAAAAAAAAAAGTCATGTGCTTTGGATTTGACATTCTGATTTATGGTTGTGTGCTCCAGTTACACAGCTGCAATCTCATTTTCGACAAAGATGTTTTCTATTTTTCTATTACTTTGCTTCACCCTGTCTTTATGTCAAAGAAAATGAAAGCCACCAGGTGAAGCCAGAGAAAGAGGACAAATGTTTGCATGTTCTGGATCAAAACCATGATCAAATATTTTATGGTCTGCTTTCAGAGACAGCTTACTATGGGCATAGGTGGAAGGAGTGTAGAGTCTTCATTTTGAGTCATTTGAGCTAAAAAAAATAAGAAAGAAACCCAGACTTTTATTTATTCAGAAACTAGATCAGCCTATGAGATTTACATCCCAGCCACTTGGTTGTGGTGACTCCCCCAAGGAAGGGAGAGGCTGGCCAGATTATTGCTTGAATGCCTGAATGGACCCAGATCTGCTCTGGGATGGCTCCACTAAGCAAGCTTTGCTCCAGAGCAAAGCCCAGCAGAGGTGGCAACGTCTTACTGGGCTCAACGAAGAGCACATTGTAGCTGTTAGCCCTTCCCTCCGTCAGTAACCCCTTCATTTCACATTCCTCAGATGAGTAGCGGCATTCCAGCTTAATTAAAAAAGTGAGCAGTTTCACAGTAAATTGCATTAACTTTGGGAAAGGAGCCAGCACTTATGTTCTACATGAACCTCTCTTGTCTTTAATGCTATATAGAAAAGAAAATGTCATCGACATTCTTTTCACAATTTAGATGCTGATGATCTGTCTTTGAGAGCTGGTTGAGCATTATGCAGTACACAAAACCACTACTGCACCCCTTACCAGGAGTAAATTACCCATTTCAAACTCATAAACTCTAAAGCACAGCATAAAATTTTACAAAGACCGTCATTTTCATCATGGGATAGTAAGGGCCTAGGTGGGAAATGCATTTATAGTGGTTCTGGAGCATGTGTTAAGGAGCTGAAAATACTTGGGAATGCAGCCTGCGAGTGTCAGGCCCTGACCCTAAGTCTTCATGCATCATGGCTTTGACTGGAGACTCTTTTGGGCAAGAAGACACTATGGGACATAGGATCACATCAACTCGCTCACTGATGAGCAATTTTGCCTCCTGTTTAAACTCTGCAGGCTCTAAATGGGAAGAGTTTCCATCATCAGGACAATTGGACCTTGAGTCAAAGTCTAAGGGTATAAGTAGAGTTGGGACTCACTAGAGCTGAGCACTGACATGGGTCCGGGCATGGAAAGTCCTCAGCACCAGTGTCCTTTGCAGAAACAGATGGGTACCTCCAAGGAAATAACCACCAATGAGAGTGTTGTGAAGACAGACTCCAGAAATGCTGTACATTATATAAATGGACCAACAGAAAAGCAGTCATTTCTTTCCTAGACTCGGAGTTCTCAGATTATAGGGATTCCAGATAACCAGGTCCCTGCAACCTCCTCTACAGGACTGGTCTTAGCTGGAGCTGGGCCTGAGCCACAGTCTAGAAGTCTCCTCTGTGAGAATTACAAGCGATCAGAGTTTATCCTTGAGAAACTTTTCTTCAGACCCACAGAAACGTAATGAAAATATCCTCGACTTCAAGAGGAGCATGTCTTTTGTTTTTACCATTAGCTAAATCCCAACATTTCTCTAAAAATTCTTCTAGAAATGTATACATCAGACAGCCATAGTCCTAATATTAATACTGGATCCATTGATATAGGTCACTGTGACTCCATAACTTCATTTTAAAGCTTGAAAACAAGTGTCATTGCTGTGTATGCCCTTAGTGCCATCTCCAATTCTGGTTCAGAAATCACCAGGCAGACAGAGGAAGACTGTACAGAATGCACCAGGGAGAACAGCCATAATATGTATTTTTTCCTGCAGTTTCCATCTGTTTCTATCCCTAGCAGAGCCAGTCAAAATATTTTTGATCAAGAGGTTTTCCACTGAAAAATGCTGTTTTTTATGAAATCGAGCAGGAACTTGCCCAAATGGCAACGACGGTTTTTGGTCAGGAAAAAGTCAAAACATTGCCTTTTGATAGTGTAGTTTCAATTTGAGACATTTTGACTCCTATATCATAATAAAATCCTGTTTTCTTAGAGTAGATTATGTAGTTCTATATAATCAGTTATATTTTAAAAATGGTATGATGTAAAAGTCAAAACAGATTACCTGTTACAACAAAGTCTTGCAAAACATCTCAGTGCATTGTCTATCCATATTTTTATCCTGAAGGAAATAGCAATTTTCAGCTTTTCATTCTAATGAGAATGGTTTTTCCTTTTGCAAAACAACAGAAATCTCTAGAGAATAGAAGTTTCTACCTCTGTCCAATGTTGAATATCTGCTCAGTGCTTGGTAATCCAGGATCATCTCTAAAAACTCCTCAGGTGACAGAGATATTTAAAGAGTGCTTTAAGGGTCCTCACAGCCTTCGTCCCATATGCTCTGGAGTCACTTGTCAACACAGTCGTATGGGTCTCTACCTAGGCAATTCATCCCTTTTTTACATTTTACAATGTAAAAAATCAGCAGTTTTCCAGTATGATTTTCATAACCAAACATAGGCATGAGGACAACTCATGAGACTGACTATACATTGAAGAGATATGAGTTGGCTACAAAGGGATGTAGGGTTGGTATCTCACACGTAGATCTTGATGTACCATGAGAAGGATTCCATCCTTGGGACTTGCAGTCAATACACATCTTCTCTTCTCTCCATTATGTATCTCACAGGTGCCTTTGGGGAAACCATTTGTCTCTCAGCATGTGCTGGTGGGGACTGGTCAGAGCTGGGATGTCTAGGAGTGTGCTCATACAGCTATGGACTCACTGGAGAAGATAAATTTGGAAGCAGTTTCAAAACAACTCCCCTAACAATGTTTTTTTGTGATAAACTTTTCCCTTGAGAAATTTGACTCATTTGTATTGCAGTAACACTCAGAGCTCTGGTCAAGATCAAAGTGGCCTGTGCTCAGGGCCGTCCACGTACAGATATGTCTTTACCAGAAAAGTCTCCTTTCTAAAACAGAGCTACCGAGGAAAAAAATTCTGACCTCACTGAAAATCTACCATTTTTTTCCACAAACTATGTAAACAAAATCATAAGCTGAAATGGTGTTTGCAGTTCTTCATTGCACAGACAGCTGTTCCGTTATGCACTTGCTAAAGACAGGATTCCAAGCACATGGTAATTAAAAAAAAAAAAAAAAGGAAAAAATACTTCAGCGTATTTTTGAGGAGAAAAAAATGTTTGTGGAAAAAAAAAAACACGCTAAAAATAGTCATCAAGAAAATGGGCCCAGACCTTACAAAGTGGAAACGTTCTGGTTTTAAATAAAACCCATTTTCCTGCTTCCTTTGCCAAGGGTTGCTGCAGGTACAAAGGGGATGGAGAGGGAAGAGGCATCCCGTGGTTGATCCCTTTGTCCCTGCAGGCGGGTGGGAAGTGAGACCCCAATGCAGACACTTGTGCTGCCTGCAGAAAAAGAGCTGGGCAGCTCCGTTCCTCCCTCCCTGCCCCAGGACACCTCCGGGCACCCGGGGGTTACTTCAATAGGGCTTTCCCTTAAACTGGCACAAAACACTAGAGCGAGGATGCTTCTGCAATTAATATCGCAGGGCAATGTGGGGCTGGAAGTCAGGAATGATGTTGTGCAACAAGGATAAATATTTCTTTGGCTGAGGCCGCTCGCTGTGGGCAGAGGGTTTGTGGAGCTGCTAAATTCCATACCTTGCAAAGAGACCTTGGAAGGGAGATTATGTTTTCACATTGTTTCCCAAATTACTTTAAATGTCAACTTAAAAGGCTTTTAAGGTTTTTATTTCAAGCGGAAGTATTAACGGGAACTGCCAGGGGCAGTTAGCTTGAGAAAAGCAATACCGTGCATCTTAAACTGGGTAGAAATTTTTATGACCAAATTCTTCATTTATTATACACAGATGGTGGGAGAAGGCTGCTGTCCCCAATGCCCAGTGATGGAACAGCCCCGGCCACACAGCTCCAAAGATGAATAGTGATCACAGCTTGCCTAATGCAGCATGATGTTTCGCTGTTGTCTCTTCTCCACGGAACAAAGCGAAACATTTGCAAGGCTGAACCTGACGAAACTCATCCTACTCCTGGAGGTGCCCAATTGCAAATGCTCTTATGAGCATTTGATGTCTTATGCTTTTTCTTTGAGCATTTTGTGTCAAATGCTCTTACGAGCATTTTGTTGTGTCTAAAAGATACAAATCTGTGTAAGTGTGCATAGAAACCTGGGATGAAAATGCATCTCCTTGTGCCTGCTTTGGCTCATCCTTCCACCATTCACACTCATGGTTCTCCCCAGCCTCCTGGCAGTCGATGGTTTGCACAGCAGACACCAAATACCTGCACAGAGTGAGCTTGTCTTGAGAAAATGTAGTATGTGAGACAGAAGTAAGCTCAGAAAGAGTCCAGCCCCCACATTAACAGCCAGAGAACCTCCTGCTTCAGTCACTGAACCGAACAGCAAGGTATTCATGTTTTCTTCCTTGCTCCAGCGTGTATCCATTATGTAAGGTTTGGCAAGTCCCTCCTCCATAGCCCTGCTTTATGTTCATCAATTGTGATGCCTATAGTGTCTACCTCTCACTGTGTACAGTGCCCAGAGGAGCTGGGGTCATCTTTTCGTGGGGTCATTAAAGCAAGAAGACAGGCTCTTAGAGTAGCTAAGAGCACCACTCAGTGCTATATGTTGTCACAGCGAATAACAGCCCTGGTAACAACCCATGGTAGATCCCAGAACAACCAAATCAATCTCCTTCCCAGAGCCAACTCTGTAAGAAATTCAACATTTTCCGTTCAAAAGACCTCCAAAATTGCAGTATGACACAGGTATAAAGCAGGAAAGACGAAGGGTATTTCCAGATCTGTTGGCCCTGTAATAGAATAAGCTATGTTGAGTGGTCCATGTCCCATCCAACAGCAGAAGTGGGAATCCCAGATGCCATTGCAAATTTGATCCAAGAGAATATTTCTTCTTGAGCACAGACTTAATTATGTTTTTGATGTGAAGCCGGTGAGCCAGGCCTACCTGAGAACCATCCTGACGTTGTGGAAGGATCATCTCCCCTCACCTGCTGCTCAGCTCTTTCTAGCACCATCTCATGTTCAGTTCTTTCAGTATCATCATCAAAGCTTCAGAGATGCAAAAAGCAAATTCAGGAGCCAGATTGTGCAAGGACAGAGAAGGGAGCTGTGGTGAGGAAATAATGCTCATACTCTGCAGGAGCCAGGATGTTCCAAAGCCTGTGATTAATTTAATATGCTATAAATGTTGTATTGACAAACATTGGCATCGGCAATCATTATTAACTCCTCTTGAAATTCCAGCCAGGCCAGCAACCAGCACAGCATCCAACAAACTTTTGTTTCTAATTGCAGAATAGTGCCTAGAGCACAGCTCAAGCAGCTCTGACCTCTTCCACCCCAAGGTTTCGTGAAGGGTCAAGAGTCCCATGTTTTTTAAGGACAAACCCTTTCTGATTTCCAGACTAACTGTATTCCTGGCCAAACACCGCACTGACAGTCCAACTTTACCTTCAGTAATTGTTCTCCTTGCTTGGGTACTATGCCCCAAGGGCCGGTCTCTCCAGAGCTTTTATGGGCTAGGAGGAACCGGGCATGCACTCTTCTTCTCCTCCATTCACTGGGGAGGTTCAGCTGTCACTTTATCATCTAGGTTTCTCTTCTCTTCACCTCTTCCATCTAAAAGTCGCCCCTGTCAGACATGGAGTAGCAGAAGCCAGTGCCACTTTTGGAGAGAGACCTTGCCACGATCGTGTACATGGTAGTGTGTCTTTGCTTCTTCTTACAGAAAGTACTTCACTAGAGATATCTTAGGGTCACATTAGCTATTTTCATGCTGTGGTTCATAGTCTGTCCATGATGGAGCAGCACATGCATTTCTCCTATCTTCTCCAACACTTCCAAATCACTGCTGTCCCACATGAAGAAGTGTTCTAGCTGACTCTACATTTGTGCAGTACTCAGAACTGGCAATATCACCCTATCTTATGTCACTTGCATTCTTTTCTGGTGCCCTTCATGCCTTGAGAGTCAGGTCCTTGAGCCTGGCCCCCAGAAACAAGAATTTATTTTTTCCTATTACTCTATCAGCGATACAAGTAGCAGCTAGTGTAATCCTGTGGCCAGGTCTTTACTCCTGTTGTGTTAAAATTGCTTAGTGTTAGATAGGGATAGACTTAGTTCCTCCTGTCTGAAAAATCAATTTGCTTGTTGAGTATTAATCGTATGTTATGTTAAATTGGCATTCTCTGGTGAAGGAAGGAAGGAAGGAAGGAAGGAAGGAAGGAAGGAAGGAAGGAAGGAAGGAAGGAAGGAAGAAGGAAGGAAGGACTTTTAAGGTAATTTGAAGTATATCTTCCTTCTCAGCACCTCAGTTGAATTCAGCACAATGAGAAGACGAGGGAGTGAGATTCTTGCAGAAAGAAAAGTCCTAGGATCATCCCTGTGTTTCTCTTACACAAATATATCATGAATGATCAAACTACTGCATCAACATTATACAGGAATTTTGTGGTTTACTCAAGTGGTTTCACTCATAGCTATATACACACTAGGTTCGATGGCTAGAGGGAAACACTCTTCATAAGCTTCTGGAACCTCTAAGAACAGGTGCATCTAGAATATGTACACATTCATAAAATATTTAAAAATCCATGTACACACATATATATATGCATATGTGCATGTATAAAACACTATAGGTATGTGTATATGTGCACACATATGTATATATACATACATATAACAGGTAGGAAGGGACACTGAACCTTAAAGCTATAGAGACATCAAACTCTATCATTACTAATGTGAAAATATTTCTAAATAGCAAAATGTTCTGAAGTTTGTTTGGAACCTAAACAGTTTGTAGACATCAACTTAGGGTCCCTCATGAACTAAAGAGATGAACTGTCAGAAGAGTTTAAGGGCCAAAATGGGTAAAAATCATTTCAGAGATCGTTGGAGGAACCAAACCTTCTCTTTATTCAAGGACCTCTAACAACTCCTGTGGGAGATATATCATTTAATCAGTCTGATATATATGTACATTTATTTAGATTCACACATTTTCTAGAATTTTACCCTCACTCATACCTTCCCTCTTATTCTCCACTTTGACATTAATGTCAAAAATCTGTTCTCTCCTGGCTAGCTGATTTCTTTTAGGAATTTATTATTAGTCATTTTTCCTTAGTAATAAGATTTCTTACCTAACTCTTAGATCTACTCTCCTGAATTGGTGACATCAGAACTGCTGAAACGTAAATCTATGCTTCACATTTCTTTTGGTAGATATGACCAAAAGAAGGACTGGTTAAAGACAATTTGCATCTTGCACACACAGCTAATAATCAGGAGTGTGAGCTTGTATATTCATAAAAGTGGATGTCTTTGGCCAAACACCAGAATACACAATCTGTGACAGTAGCTATAGGCACCCGCACATCAGCTTGTTTGGCTTCAGGATTGCTGCTGTTGGAGATAATCCTAATAGGCACATGAGATAGGAAATACACCTTTTGATCTCTGCTACAGGAACTGCAGGAAACCAGTTTTAACCAGGCACATAATAGGTCAAAATGATCAAACAGGGGGAAGAGGAGTTAACTAATAAAAGACTGTGACCCACTGCTCAAGGCAGGTAGCACTACATGTCAAGACTGCGTAGGAGACAGGTGTTAAAAGACCTCAGTTCCCCAACATAGGCAGGTTTGATCTTTCACAGGTGTAATGATTTGAATCTCTGTAGGATGCCCATTCATCATCATTGTTCCATTCATCACCACTAAAGATCAATGGCCACATCAGTTTTAGGCCAAACACAGCTTATGCAGTAACATATTGAACAAAAAAGTGTATGAGGGAGGTGGACGGGGAGAAGGAGCAGGCATTCACAGTGCCTAACACTCAATGTTTAACATAGAACCCCATTTCCTAATCACTCGTGGGGAAAGACAGGTGACCCTGCAGCAGGAGCCCTAACAAAGGTGTCCAAAATACAGGTGCTACCCCTATGGCAGAGGCAAAGAGAAGGAATAGGGAGCAAAGTATCCTCAGTTTCAGATACTCAGGGTCCCAGCTGCAAAAAAAATAAATAAAAATAACCAAGCACACATACGGCATTAAGAAAAGGGAGACTCCAAGGCCCCTTCCTTAGTCTCTTGCTATAAATCCTGTTGCATATATTTGATTTGGCAGTAAGCTATTTCACTACATAATGCTGACACTTTTCAAACAAGTTAGCTCTGATTTTTAACCCAGGAACTCTAAGTAGGATGATGTTATCTTCCCCTTAATTCTTTACTCCTGGTTTGTCTCTATGATAATGAGAAGGTTTTCCTATTTCCATTCTTGTTTTTAACACAGTTGGCTTCACATTAAGAGTCACAAAATCTGTTAAACACTTACTGATATAAAATCAATGATTAACAAAACCTTTGCACACTGGTGATGCCTTTAATAATTATTTCACAAGTCTGGGCCCAGGTGTCATGATAATTACAGCCAATAATGGCTCTAATACCTTTGGAATTGATTGCCATGGATCTGTTCATATTTGCCAAGACACAAATAAGCCACAGACAATTGTAGATACTCTGTTTGCACCAGAAAAATTTTCAGCCTTTAGAAAACACTCTGTAAATCAGAGTAGTCTAATAATGTACAATTTTGCCCAGTCTTTTTAAAATGCAAGTGAATAGGTTATTGCGTGCTGCAGACAGTATTTAAAACAAACAAAAAATGCCCAGCTAATACAATCAATGGCAAAAGGAATTATGAACTGTAAATAAACAACAGCACTAACACTGAAGGCAAGATAAAATTCAAGCATAGAATTGAGTTATCAAAAATAAAAATACCTTTCTTCACTAAAGCAAATTACTTCAGGTTTGACCTTGGAAATAAGCATACTGGGTACAATATGAAAACAGTATCACTGGAGTATCAGTAGTGTCTCATTTGCTTTCACAGAATATAATAAGGGTATCTTTTGCTATAAAACTGAACTAAGAGATTTGTTTGCAATGTTTTGGAAGCTGGTGGCTTTTGAATGTTATTTCAAGTTTTAATAACACACAAGGCACTCATATTTATGATCCCCTCAGCCATGGTAATATTTGGATGATTTACCAACCAAGTGATGAAAAAGGATTATGTGCACTATCAGCACCCTAGAAGATGTGGGTTGAAACACCCAGATGAAACATTTATATTTTAAAAATACTGACATTCACATTCTTTATAATAATAACACATAAACACTTAAAAAGTACTTCAGATCTTAACTTGTATACACTTAGCTAACCCTGACACACAGCAGCAATACATCTATGTATGTAGATCATTTCATCATTATAATGGAGAAATCAAGTCATTAAGGCTTGTTTTCATCTTACCTAGTTTTACACATTATTTTGGGGTATCTAAATTTACAGTGGATGGAGCCTGGGAGAGAGGAATAGAGAAGGAGAGAGACAGAGAGATTGAAATGCCCACAAGGAATTTTGCTATGAGGGAGGAAGGGATTGTATATTTAATTTCTTTCCAATCTTTGAAGAGGAAGCATTACCTGTTATTTATTACTAGACAACTTAGACCCAAAGTGTCCATATTGAGAAGATGCAGACAAGCAGTCAGTGGCTCTCTCTCTCGATTGCAACCTAAGCCAGCAGTTCAGCAGCCAAAAGACATTGCTTGGGAAGAAGTAGCACAAGAAGAGAGGGTTTGGAACTGCTAAGAGAATGAAAAATCTCAAACCTCATTCCCAATTGCCGGTAGTGTAATTAATATATTACTGAAACCAACACAGTTCAAGCATTATAATTACAATTATAATACTCTCAAGGTATTTGGATAGTAGAAAGGCACAGGCCTTATCATTCATTAAGTTTACCCAGATATCAATGAACCAAAGGAAGATGCCACCAGAATAAAGAAACAGTGGAGAAACACTACCTGTGCTATGAACCCCTGGAGACAATAAACCTATGCAATAGTTAGTGTCAGAAGAAACCTTCTGATCATGTTGTCTCTTGACTTGTGCTCTGCTGGCATTGATATAGCTGTGAATCAGTTATCTAAAAATAAGGATTGAGTGTCATTTGAGATACCCTACTGCGTCCTTCCTGGCCATAGCTGCCACTCCGGAGGTCACCTACAGCATTGCTAGGCTGTGGGTCTCACAGGTCTTGTGCACCATCTGCCTATCCCAAGAGAATATCTCTGAGCGCTTCAAAACAACAGTAGATGACGATATTTAGGCAAATGAATGTCAGTTTGCTGCAAGCCAACGGAATTACTGAACAAACAAATCACTACCTTTTGAGAGCAGAAGTGGCAGAATCTGATCCAGAGAATTTTTGCTACTTGCACCCCTCGGGATGAAAATGTGCCAAGTACATTTAAAATGCTGTCTGCGGACTTCTCCCTCTCTCTTGAATTAGAGAGACTATTTATCTGAAAGGAGAAACAGGATAGATGTGATCTAATTTACATTTAAAATATACCAAGATTTGTGGTTAAAGATGTAAAACAATACACATTAAGGGAAATGTCAAAGCCATTCATAAAGTAAAATCTGTTTATAGGTTGCAATATACACAGAGATTGTATCAAGTTGTTATTTTTTTTCTACATTGTTTATTGCAAATTTTATAAATTCTCATTTCATATTAATATTCAGTATTTGTATTGTATGTGGACACTATGTAAACATGAATGTTCACATTGTCATGTTGTTATGACAATTTGGTTCATTTTTTATAACTTCCATAAATTATCTATGAAACTGCAAACTAGCTTTATCACTGGCATCATCATTTTTAGAAGCATATTAAATATTTTGTGAAAAGTGTATCAACATAAAGGAACAAAGGGAATAGCTCATGATATTTGATTATTTTATGATACTTTTATACAAATACTTAGTATGGTATGTTTGATGACTGCAATCAGGCACCTGGGACAAGCTCACAAGAATAAGCTTTAGAAGAGTATCTGTTCGTTAATGAATTTAAATCACTGAGAATTTGCAAGTAAAAATAATAAGATTTTTATACCTGTATAATTTCTCTGTTCTGTGTTAAGTGTACTGGAAATGGCATCAGTAGGCTTTGAACTGCTGCACTGACCTAGTAGACCTTTGCCTCTTGCAGATTCTTTTAGTGGTCTGATGTCTTTGGATAGATTTACCCTTATGATGCAAAGGGTGAGCAAACTCATTCATGTTCGTGCTTGTAAGCTCCTGGGTCTAAGTACATGTGAAGAGGAGACTATGACATTCCATTGAATTTAAACAGCAGGAGCATCGTCACCTTTTTGGCATTTTCTCTTCAAAGACAGACAGAAATAAAGCATTTGCTTTCTCCTTACATGTAAAGCTTATAAATGCTACAAACAAGTAGGCAAGACACCACAGTTTCTCAGTATCTCAATAAATGAACGGCAACCTCTCCATACAACAGAAGTTTCAAAGTCACAGAGCATGCCTGTGGCTTGCCAGAGAGCAAGAAAGCATGAAGGCATGTGCATAATCTGGCCAACCAGTTGAATGATATTATATTGTTTTAAGATACCATTTGGCCCTGTACTTCCCCATTCAAAATAATGTCTAATTTTAGAATTTATGTTTTGTTAGTTAAATTAATTAATTTGTTTTGTTATGGAATGCTATCAGCAGGATTTTATTGGCTTAGAAGAGGAAAACAGCACTTCCAGACTAATTGGCCAGAACCAGTTTATATTGCCTAGTTATTAGCTGATGATATAATAATCCCCTTCTTTTTAAATATTTCTTGTATCGTGCTGGAAAGGGAAGTTCCAATGTAGTTAGTGATATAAACATTTTCTTTTAGGCCTTGGCATTTAATAGACAGGTGAGTTAAGTCTAACAAAGTTTTCAACCTTTTTTTCTTTTGTTGTTCTCTAGTAGGACATCAGAAGCCTTGCACCAAGCATTATCCAGAAAAAAAAAATTAATATTTCTCTCTTTCCTTTTTTTTTTTTTTTTTATGCAAGATAAGTAAATGAAGTCGTTAGGGGCTGGCAGTTTGACATGTTCGTCTACATATCAGTAATCTTCATTTTACAGGAAGCTAAGACATCACTGCAAATTATTAGGCAACATATTAATTGCAATCAGTGGGAAATCACACAGAACTTCCAGGAAGGAAAGGTGATCCTATTCTTCAATTTATATTATTGACATAATTGAGTTCCAGTTCGGTCCCAAACAAAGCCTTTTTGTCTTAAAAAAAAAAAAATCAGCTTATACTTTGTTGGAAAACTCCTGAATAGCTCTTCTGCCAGCCTTCTCTTTCCACTGATGGTCACTAGTTCAAGAGATTAGATGATAAGTGGGAGTGTTAATGCTAGAAAGCATTTATAAACTCTGAAGGATTATGCAGATTTACATGTATGCCCTTTCTAATTCCCTTCTGTTTTCAGCTTCATGTTTTCCAGCCCCAAAACACAGTATTTCAAGATGATTCCAGTGAAAGTATAGCCAGTGATTAGCCAGTGCTTTTGCCAAAGACGTTAGAAAAAGTTTGGTCACGGTCACAATGAAATTAGCACTAAGAAGATTACAGAACCAAATTCAGGGTAAAATGGCTTTTTTTTTTTTTTTTTTTTTTTAATTGCCCTGTAGGATGTTTCTTAGTGTTCAGCAACAGATATTGAAAGTAAGACTGGGCCCAGGATTGGCCAATATAAATGATTTTAATTATGGCAGGCAAAGTGTGGTCTTACGGGTCTTAAAGATAGTGTAGAATAAAACACCACTCCAAAGAAATACTAGCATACTAATGGAGAACAGAACACTTCTGTAGCCACCTGTGAAGATGTTCATTTCACGATTGCCTTTCAACAAAACTATCGGCTACCATGCGCGAGGAGAGTTCTCATGGAAATCCTTACTGCCAAGATCTGCCAAATGAATTACAATTATCTCTGACATAAAAGGTGTACTTAATGTGATTAATTATGTATAGACTGTTTTTTTTCTGTGAACATATTAGTTCACAAGCTCCAAAGTTAGTTCCAAAGTTATATTTCAGAGGAAAGAAGTCTCACTTTTAGTGCTCGGTACTGGTGGAACAGTCCACACAACAAGAACGCGGGAAGCCTGGGACACCCTCCAGCTAGGGAAATTAATATTCCTGTACAATATCCACTGGTGATTGACAAAAATGTCAATGAAGTGCTCAGAGACCCAGAGTGCTATGTTTGGTAAACACTAAGAATAGATGTTTCTTCGTTTGTTCAGATTACTAGTTTTTAAAGAATGTGATCTAAAAATAAAAATATGAAACATACAGAAGCCAAGTGTATAAATCATGCAAAAGAGGAAAGCCCTGATTTTTTGGCTAGCTCTAATTAGCACGTTTACACTGTTGGGTTTTTTTTTTCCCTGTGAGGAATGCAATACATTATTTTGTTAAAATTAATCTCCTAGTTCAATGCTCATCTTTATTTGCCTGTGCGTTATTGTGTTACTTCTTCTACAAACCACTCCAAATGAGTCACTTCATTATGGGCTCCGTTAATAATGGTAGATTCAGTTTTGCTTTGTGCTGGGCAGGGAGCACAGGGAATGTATCCATTTTTATTAATGAACAATGCCAGAATTCCTTTGCAAACTCTGGAGAATTTGTGAGCATTATTAGAAACTCATTCACAACCACATGCGAATCACTTCAGTGTCTCTCTGTCTAAGAATGCTTCACTCTTTGTAGACTATTACATATAGTGACAGTGCCACTGACAGTGACAGTAGCAAAGAGTGTCCTGGATCTGTCCAGTTTTGTCCTCTATCCTTGACTGCCTGCTAGACTTTTCAGTAGCTGCTGCTGCTTGTTTATGCTCAGATAACTTGACTTCCAAACAACTTGAAGAAGGATGTTCGCCAACAAATTATTTATATTCACTGTTGCTAAGGCCCAAATTGCAATTACTTTTAATCTGTTCTCATCTATCAGTGGATATAAATGAAGGACTCTTGTGAGACAACCCTTCTTTAAAGAGCCCCAGAAAAGGAGTTGCTTTTCTATTTCCAAACTTCTAAAAAGTTTAGGGAACAAGCATGAGCTCAAATATGTTTCCATAGGAAGCAGAATACATTCTGTTACAACAACAAACAAACAAAACATATTTTAACTGTGCAGACTATTCCATTTTCATCCATCAAGGATTAAGCTATAAACATAGCTCTTAGCTCTTATGACAGAAAATAAAGAAAAAGTGGAAAAAAGAGAAAAACAATATCTCCTGGAATTGAGTCAGCTCTTCAGCCAACTGTATCATGTCTACAGTATTCAATTGCCTCACATGATATAAGAAAAAGCCTAAACGAAAGGAATAGTGCTTTTGATTTACAAAGTTCTGCCACAAATCTGCATTTCAGCAGGATAAATCTGGGTGTGAGCCCTGCTGAATGTATAGGTTAATGTGTAAGTTGAATAAGTAATGAAAGATTTATTTTCTATCAAGTGCTTGAGATATATAAAGTGACTGCTTGACATACTATGTCATGTATTACAAAATTTTGAGTAAAGATTCAAGTTGAGCACACATTCAGGAAATATTAAAGACAGGTTTGGGTATACTCACCTAAAGACATTAATTCTCCATAATAGAAAAAAAATTTGTACTCATTTTTTTTTCATTTTGTTATACTAGGAAAAAGTCTTTTTTTCAAGAAAACATTTACAGTGCTGTTATTCAGAATTTCTTATGCATCACGATCATGATCATTATCATGATAACAATCTCCTTTACCACTGAAGATCTCAGTCTTTGTGACCTTCAAGGGAATATCAATATATTTCCAGCCTCATTGCAGTGGGAATGAAACCTAGCAAAAAAGTCACAAATGAACTGCAACATTATCTACACAGTCCACCAATGTTCCCATTAAAGGATAATTGTTGCATAAATCTTCTGAAATTTGGATCTGGACCAGTTCCTGAGTCCATTTCATGTCCTTGATCTGAATTTGCCTGAATATTTTTGTATTTTGATGAAAAGGAAGAATTATCTACTTTTGCAAAATATCTCCTTTTATGATTTTACTAGCAATATTCCTTTTAAATGCTAGTCAATCAAGTTCTTGCTTTCAGAGCAGGGCCATATGGCATCTTCAGACCTGTTATTACAGTCCTGAGTAAAGGTGAGAACAGAGTGAAGGGGAAAATGTGTAATGTGCACTTTCCTCTGCCGAAAGTCTGAAGGCAGTATGATTTTGAGGAATATCACTGTGTCAGATTCACGCATACACATACACACAAACATAGTCTTTCCCTTTAGTATAAGGTACTTTTCTGTTGGGCTATTTCAGTCATCATTTATAGAAACAGCACTGGCATCGCAGAAGATCCATGAAAGCAAAGATGGAAGGGTGTGACATTTAGCTTCTTTCCCTTCTTTTTTACTCTCTCTTCTTCGTATAGAGTTTCTATTTCTGACCCCTTATGCGCAAAAGCATAAAAAAAGGAAGTCAAGTTTTGTCTCAGACAGTCTATCCTCTCATTTGGTAATGATTTCACCAACCTGCATATTTCAGAGTTTTGATTTGTATTATTGCTTAATTCCCACTTACTCTACTGGCATCTGACACCCTGAAGATTATATCTGCAGTGTGCAAAAGATCATGTTTTATCACTCTTAGTAGAAACTCTTACTAGCTTCTAGATCTTTCAAATTTTAGGCCATTGAACAATTTATGCAAGCGTTAAATCATCCTTCATCAGCATGGAAATTCATTGACATTGAAATTATCCTATTTTACAGCTATACAATTTTGTTGTAGGTCATCCCTTTACCCTAACTGGCAATACCGCACAAAGACAATACCTTACATAATATACTCCGACACCTTGCAAAGTACTATTTAGGCCCTTCAGGATTCTATGCTTCCAGTACAGGTAGCAGCATCACGCCCCAGTAAAAAGCCCTAAGGCTTTTCAAACACAAGAACTGCTCCATCAAGGCCTGTAAAATCAGCTGGAGTATGTGGCACAGAAGGTGAGTTGTCAAATATCCTTTGTCTTCCATATCATGCTGGAGAAAAAGCTTTTGTCCTGATAAATGAAATCACAGCTGATATATTTTCGAGTGATTTCAACTTCTTTCTTCTCTATAACATGCTGCCAAATCACCATCTTTGATTACTTCAATTCCCATGCTGATAGGCTCTCTGGCTCTTCAATTTCATCTGACTTCTCTCTCACACTGTCATTCCCTTTCCAGTGCTGATTGAACCCTTCCCAATTATTTGAGGAGTCTATTATTTGATATATGCTTTACCTAGTGATGTTCCCATTGTTTTACACTTCATACCCTTCATTGTGGAGTTTTCTTCCCTCTTCAATCTCAACATCTCAACTAGTCCCTTTATTTGTTACTCCCATTTGGGAAGCTCTGCAGAACACACATAGTCTCATCTGGGACTGTACAGCTTCTAATATTGTGGGCTCCTATTCTTGATAAGACCCTTTGCAAACTGCTTTTAATAAAGGTTTTTCATAACACTAGGTATTAAATGTAGTTTCTGGAAATCTAATCCTGCTGGTGATCTTCAGCACATGAAAGGGAAAAAATGAATGGAAGATATGTAACAGCTTGATTAAATTTGTATCAATAGATTTTAAAACTAACTATATAAAAGCAGTAGGGATTAGTACTGGTACAATTTTGTATAGAGGAAAAAGTAAGCAAATAACACAACCAGGTACTTTATCCTCTTTTTCTTTATCCAGGTAAATCCACATAAAATTTACTTCAGTCTTCATAGTCTGCCCTCAATCAATGTCTGTCAATCCTCCCTCTGAAGCATCTTCACTTACTTCATATTATTATGTAATATCCTTTAACAGATTAGTGCTTTGCCTCAAAGCCACAAGAAGAATCTCTGTGAATTTGGAATAGGAAGTATTATATATATATATACACACACACACACACATACCTATTTATTATATATATATATGCAAAATCATGATATACAGAGGCAGAACAGAAGTCTCAATACTATGTAATGACTGATTAGCAGAGTGGGTTGATCTAAAAACATGAATGACCCTAAGTATTCTGAACTCACTCTGAAGCAAGAAGCTCATTCTAAAAGGCAACTTGCATTAAGAACCAACCAGATGTACCCAAGACATGGAAACAGTAAGCCCCATTAGTCAACATCCCTGTATCATCTTACGAATAGGTAGGATTAAGGTAGAGGTTTATCGCAGGATTAAAAAAAAAAAAAAAAAAAAAAAAAAAAATCATAAATTCTGATATATTATTCGGTTGTCACTGCATATTTTGCCAAAATCAGTTCCATGTCATGACCCACCTCACAGAAGAGTCACCATCCATAGTATATTAGGATATTTTTGTCTGTGGATCTGCACTTTGTCACGTGTCTATATATAAGAATAGGACTGTTTTCACATAAATCTTTTGTGGCAGCAACAATTTTTGGACATAATTCAGACATCTCCGGACTGGTCAATCTACGTGTGAACTCTAGGGCAGATTTGAGAAAAAATCAATACTCAGTTTTCGTCTTTGTTAAACATACTGAATGAGATGCACAATGTTTAAGGATTTGTTAAAAGGTTCCAGTGTAGCCAGAAATCTTACGGCAGCTGGCCAACAGCTGCAGTATGTGCCAGTACTCAATATCTCGGATGGATTCCTCTTTATTTGCAATAGTGTTTGTTGTTTTCAGTGGGCTAATCCAAGAGAGCATAGGCAGTTTGTTCCACTCAGTTGCTCTAGGACATTCAGTGACCCACTGACAACGTTCTCTGAATATTGTCTAAACTTCCTTGCATGTCCTTCTTGCTTTCATATTTAGCCTCTGGAGAGTGCAAGCATCACAGTGTTAGTTATGTTAGTCCCATTTGGAATTTATGAGCATTTTCAATACACTATTCTGGGAATGGACCTTATGTTTTATCTTCCAAACATCTTCCCAAAATAAACAGAATTCCAATGGTGCACAAATTACACCCCATTCAAAATTATACCAAGTTTACTGGATTTATGATTTCA
>JAVCKT010027266.1:22424-34104 GCA_032273925.1 Rhynchotus rufescens | reverse complement strand
TGCCCAGTGAGAGTGGTAAAGGAACCAGTTGATATTAAAAAAAAAAAAAAAAAAAAAACTTTTTTTTTCAGCCAAACCAGCCAAGAGTTAAAAAACATGGAATAAAGTTTGTCTAGTTTCAGATTTTCCAAAACAGCATAACCTTTAGAGCACAAAGTCTGTTATTCACATCAGCAGTTCAAAGAAAAATAATAAGTAATCTCTTATGCTCGGATGAACTAAGATTACTAAATGTGCAAAGTTTACTAAAAGGTAAACTCAGTAATTATTTCTGCTGCTTAAATGCAGTGTAAAAGTAGTCTATATGCCATCTGAGATCGTGACACCTTTATGAATTTACATAGGTGGCTTGATCTCAGATAGCCAAACTCCACTGTTCTTACACTGAATGCTCCTCATATTTTGTGGTGACTTGCTCACAATCTACTACAGTGCCTAAAATACAATGACAAATTTCTATCAGCTTGCACAGACATACTTCTCTATGACAATAGCAACAGTCCCTTCTGGCTTTGAAGTATATGATTATGTTGGTGTAAACATAGTATTGTTCTGTTTATTTTTGTAGCATCATCTTAAATGAAGATTGGACAGTTTTAGTCATTTAATGGAAACTGAAAGACATACAAGCTCCAGCAGATCTGCAATGCTTTAGTATCACAAAGCAGAGAGTAACTGGACTTATTTGGCTGGTTAAACTGGATTTAGTCATCATTGGTATCCTCTGATGTATATAGGCTATGAGTAATATAGACTGGTCTTATATCTATCAATGCAAGGTTTCCCAATCTGTTCCTTTATTGGAACAGATCTATTCCAGAATATTCTATTATTCTATGAATTTTTCATATACCAATTAGTTTTCTCCCAGGCAGGGGAAAACTGTTGAAATAATTCAGGATCCATTTCAGCATGTTGCACGCGGTTGTCCTGTTGGGGACACTAAGGTTTCACCAGCATAGACATAGGTTATTTCATGCCAGTTTGCCCAGTGCCCAGGAATGTTCATGACCACATTTAGTTTATTATATAGATATAGTCATATCTATAAGTATAGATAGATCATATAGATCATATAGATCATAAGTATAGCCATGAATATGTATATTGATCCTATATTTAAAGAGCTTTTTTTATTTCTAACAGTATGAATCTGGATCACTATTAATTTGATTGCATTTACAGAATGAAATGGATCTGATACTCTGCCATACTTCATACTACGTGAAATTGCATGAAAATGGTACAAGTGTCAAAGTGGAATAAATTGAAACTAGAATTGAGCTGCTTACTCGGGTCAAGTGGAGCTATAAATACAATATACTGAATGTGACAACCAAAGCAGTGGGAAGCAGATAGGACCAAGGAATTAGCACTTTTTAGGAATATTTTTTAAAAGCACAGGAGGGATCAGATAATATGTGAATTTCCCTTTTTCAAAGGTATTATTAAAACATATCCAGATTCTTAGAATTCCTCCATCGTAGTGGTACATAAATACTACTTAATCAATAGTGATGAATATATTTAAGAAACAGTCGGATTTGTTGCAACAGATATATTCAGAAAATAAAGCAAAGATTTATGAATATTTCATTAAACAGACATTTTTCTATAACTTCAGAAAGCAATTTAAAAAAAAAAATCCACATTAGAATCATGTTTGGTTTTAGTGTATATCTGTAAGATCTCCTAAATCCTTTGCTGAAATCTCCCAAGTCATTTCTGAAATAGAGCATTTATTACCTATATTTTTCAGCCACTTCTGGAAACATTGCACAGGTGAAAAATTTCTGAAACAATACCACAAAAAACTTTACCTTCAAAAAACTTCTTCCTCTTTAACATTTTCTATCTATTTATGTCTCTTCTTATATGGTGAAAAAAAAGAGATTGAACAGAGCTTCATATTAGGTCAATAAAGATGTAGTGAAGGTGTAAGACAGCCTGATGTTTCTTTAATGGCCTAGAAACCAGATTTTAACAATTGCTAATGATAGAAAAAACAGCGCAGTCAATGCAGTTCCTTGGAGTAGTGCAAAATAAGAGATCAGACTCTTGCTCCAGAAAATCAAAAGAGAATAAAAATAGCTTTAGCTTCAACCAGAAAACAGTCATAGATCTGCTGCAGAATATGCTGATTATCCAAGCTCTGTAGTTAAACAGAAAGAGAGGAGGAAAAAAAATAAAAAAAAAAAAAAAAAGAAGAAAGAGATGATCCAGAAATGTGAAGGAATTTAGGCTTTTAATAGGCATGCAAAACAAAAAGAAGAGGGTAAGAGAAACCTTTTGACTAACAGATCTATAATAAATGGGCCTTTTCAGAATGTAAGGCTCTTTTCAAAGCATAACAAAGTAACGCCTGCTATATTAGTAAAATTCAGAAATAGATTTGCGAAAGAAATAGTTATGGATTTATTTTTAAAAGGCAAAGTGCCTATTTGCAGAGCAGCATCTTGTTGGTTTTTTTAATCCCTAAAGAAAGGAGAAAATACTTTATTCCATTGAGAAGTTGCCATGGCAACATGGATACCCATGAATACATGCTGAAATTTTAGCTTTCCCTTTAGTTTTTTTCAACATGCTGCTGCAGCCACTTAGCTGAGTGGATTAGCTTTCCACTTTCTTCTCCCATTTATTATCTAGTGAAACTTCTGATTCTTGCCTCTGTTTTTACAAGCTATTAGGAAACTTCAGTGGTTTTGTTTACTTGCTTCTTTCCTGCTTTAGGGTGAGTGGGAAGAGCTTTTCTATGCTTTCAGTTGCTTGTTTGTGATGATTCAAATGTTGAATACAGATTTATTTAGGACTGAATGGCACCTACTAATGCTTTACCGACTCTATGACACCATGTAGACTTCCAGCAAGCAAGGTGCAAGATGGAATTGATCCATGGCATTTTGAGATTTTTTTTAAATCTATTTCTATAATTATTCAAGATAACAGATTTATTCAAAGAAATAATTATTTGAATAAATTAACAAAATCAGTAAAATTACTAATCTAAACAAATCCTCTACAGGTAAAAGCAGAATTGCTCAGATTTTGTTGGCAGTTAACGTTACAGTTTTGTGTTGCTCCCTGCTGCTCGCCCTACACACACACGCACATACACACATACACACACATACACACACACCCCTCCAGCTTACTAGGTAAATCATGAATAAAATGAGGCAATAAAATGTAAGTGCAGATGTAAGTTTGCTATTGTGGCAAACAGGCTACTGACTCTAGGTCTGAATTTTCTTCCTTCTGAAAGGGCAACTTCAGAAGAGTAATTGCAGAGTGTTGAGGGCTGCTCCTCTCAGCAGTCGTGGTGTAAGCCTGGAGCCAATTCTTTGTTCTGAACACTGAGAATTTCCCTCAGCACTTAATCTGCATTGCTCTGAAGAACCACTTAGAAATGCAAAACTGCTATCAAGGGGAAACAATTTACACAAATATAAAATGGGTATAATGCTCCTGAACACAAAGTGGTAGTACTTTAGATCCATTACCTGAAAATATGTCTCCATAAGAAGGAAGAAATTTCTTTATTTAGATAGTTATTTAATTCTCAGCACAGTTTATTGGGTACTAAACTGTTAGCTGAATAATCTAAGAGTATCAGTCAGATATTCTTATCAGTCAACTTCAGGAACTGCAAGAAATTTGCCAAAATACAAACATCAAAAGCCAATGCTTTTTTGATTTGAAAATATTTTTCACCTTCTTAGCGTTTACGAAATGGAAAGAACAATTTAAGATATTAGTCTAGGACTTTGCATAAATATCACCGACTTTCTAAGCAATCTTAGATAATCTATTTCATTCTAGGGCAAAAAGAACTGTTGCGATATACAACTGTTTTGATTCTAAGCTCCTTTCTATCTGATGGCATTGACATACTGGAAAAAAGAACCCATGTTCCCCTGTGCAACACATCCCAAACCTAAATGCTCCCAGTGGGATGCTGAATGCATCGAATTGACTGCAAGGAGCTTGAGAAGAGGGACACAGGTTTATTTACAAGATGCAGACATTTCTGCATCTTGCTCAAAATCATAAGACAAAAATCTGTGATGGCATTAGAAATCCTAAAGTCTTTCCAGGCCTTAGATACTCTCACGAAACACGTATTAGGAAAGATGCTGCTCCTTCCATCCAATATCTTTGTTGTGATAGGAAGTGAGGGATATAGGTTCTGCTTTCTCCTCTGACCTGGGGAATCTGACTTCCCACTTTTTATTTTCCAAATAGATGTCGAAAATGATAAGGAATTTCTAGGAAAGACATCTGCAATAACTCTTTTTGATGCTGTTGCTGTTTGGCAATCCTAAATGTGGAAAATGTTTCAGATTTTCACTTTCTGTGACATTAGAATTTTATTTTTGCGCATCCAGTCATATTTTTCTCGTGCCTTTTACCTACAATAGGAGGAGAAAGCACTTACTTTTCTAACAGTGCTGATGTGGAGATAAATACAGGAACCTTCTGTTACCTCTGGCTTCTATGTCAAATTTTGCTGATGGCTCAAAGACTTTGCTAGTGTTAGAAAATACCATCTGAACGATCAGAATCAGAATATCGTCTATTTCATAGGCTCTATCTATGTTTTAGCCTTTGCTTTTAACATTAGAGGTAGCAGCAATAGTCCTACCTCTATCTACTTGTAGATGCCTGCATATCTTATATATTCAAAAATATCAAAAAACACTTAATAAATAATTAAATATAAAAATGTATCTTATAAACTCAAAAACAAAACACCTAAAGTTTTTTTTTCTTTTTTTTTGATAGTTATGTATTTTAGTGCCAGCTACAGGCTGGTAAATTAAAACACAACAGCCAAACGCAGTAGGCAACTACCAAAAAAGAGCTGATGAAGATTAGCTTCTTAATGATATGTTTACACAAATTACAAATTTGAAACAATTCCTGTTGCACAGAGATAAATCTCCACATGTCAAAACAGAACTGTGTCTTTATAACTCTTCCTGAGGAAATGAGAATCTATGCACAGCAGGGAAAGACAGTTAGACATCCTCAGCCTCTTTATGTCACTGTAATCTCCAATTCCAGCATTTTCGGGGGATCACAGGTGGCTGAAAGCAGCAGTTTGGCCTCTGTTTGCAAGGCTGTTATCTAGCATACAGCAGTGATTGCTGAGGAGTTTTGCAGTTTGAAAAAATAATCAGAAGCATAAAAATTAATAGCTAAAGAATTTAATAAAAATTGGACTTTCACCAGAAAAAAAAAAAAAAGAGAGAACTTGTGGTGAATATGGGGAGAGCAACACTAAAAAGATACAACTTGGCAACAGGCAGGCAAACCAGAAAGTGTTAATGAATATCTCATCTCTAATTAATTGATAACCAAATTTTCCACTCCAACCCAGCACCATTTTAGGATGTGGAATGGGATGTAAATGATTCCATAACTTTGGGCTACCTTTGAGCAAACAGAAGAAAGTCAACAGGTTTTACTGAGGTCTAAGAAAATACCTTGAAGACTTTGGTTATGTTTCAGTGTTAAACTTGAGTTTAGGAGCTTCCCCAGTTAATGCAAGAGCAGTGAGGGTAACAAAGATAACTGTGAACTTATATATGCAAAAAGGCAGCTCTTAGAATTTCTTCAAAATTTTACTTTTCAAATTTTGTTTTATGCAGTTCCTTGTTTCCAGTTCTGCTAATATTCAGGAGTAGATGAAGAAGAAGATATAAATATACATAATATTTTTAAAATCCTTTGTTCTGCTACAGATACAGCTCCTCTTACAGTTTTGCCTGTGAAAACAAGCTCCCCAAAGTACAACTTGTTCTGTTGTAGATGATTTGTTTCCCTTTCTTTTTTTCCTTGCATTTTCCCAGTTTGGCGAATAATTGGTTTCTGGATGCCATTTGAGTAGGATTAAATTATGTCCCTAATGCAGCCAAAAGTAAAAGTTAGTCCCTCTTTACAACCCCATGTCTTTTAAATTAGGCTTGAGGGCAGCACTTTAGCACCATTTCTAATCTTTAGGTGAGCATAAGTGGAAAAAATAGCAGAGGAAGGTGCTGAAATAGTGCAAAGGCTTTTCCAGCCCTGGAGTGTGACTCAGGGCACCAGTTCACATATGTGCATTCTACACTTCTTGTGTAAGGCACAGAGAAATGCCATCACCCAGGAAATGCCCCATCCCAGGCCTCGGGAGAACTGGGATGTGTCCAGCAGACAAGCAAGGACAACCATGTGGTTGCTCTGCCTGTCCTTTGAACCAGCTCTTCGAGCGTATGTTAACCCGAGGCATAATGCTCTGAATATGTGCATTTGTAGTCTCTGGACTCATGGTCCATGGACTCAGAAAAAAGGGAGTGCAAGGGATCATCTCTAAAAGGAGGCTGTGTGCAGGAGTACAGATTAACCCACTGCATGCCCTTCCTTCACTAGAACACTGGGGACTTTCAGCTCAACTTGTAACTGAGTGGCTCTTCCAGCCCTACAGAATAATATTCATCACCTCTTCCAGGTGTTGCATGTATTTCATGTCCCTGCAAGTACAGATCTAGCAAGCGCAAAGCAACCCCAAAGAATTTGTCATCTGAACTGCCAGCAGCTTTGCATTTAAAAACAGCAGATAAAGGATCGAACCCTGGGAGTGATTCCTGCATTTTTTTTTGGGTTCAGGTGCTGCTCTGCACAGCCTCTTACAAAACTGAAGGCAAAAGGGCTTCCCATTTGCAAAAAGGTGCGAGACAGCAGCAGCACTTCCACACGTTTGCAGTCTGTTTTCTAAGAAACGATACAAAGAGGCGTGCAGAAGAGCTCAGCTGCAGTGCGCTGAGGGCTGGTTTTGGGAGCTTCCACGGGCCAGGAGCGATGCTGCACATTCTGGAGTGCCATCTACTGGAGCTTGCTTTGTTGGCTGCTTACATAAGTTCAGAGAAGCTGCCTCAAAATTTCTCTGGACCTGGTGCATTTACACATGCTGAAGAGCAGGTTCTCAGCTCAGTTTAAGTATTAAACATTGCTTAGGGCAAGCAGAAATTTACACTCAGAAAAAAAAAAAAAAAAAAAAAGCTTGTGCTCTAACAACGTGTTTCTAGTAAAAAGTCTTCCCCTAGAGTGAAAAGAAGACAATGATCAATGATATGACCCATTTTACATACATTTTACAGATTAAATCCAAAAAGTCCACTAAAACCATTTAAATGACCTACATGCTGTTACAAATTACAAATCACAAGACTGATAAAACAGAAAATAATAACATAGGAATAGATCCATAATTTATATAGACTAACTTATACCTTTTTGGAAAAGCATAGAGGCTCCTTGTATGAGCTGATTTAGTTTAAAACACATAGAAAGAGGAGAAGAGGAGAAGAAACTTTTCTTTCCTGTCCCTTGTTTTGGCATTGTGTGACTATGTGTTACCAGATGTCCCATAGTGTCTGCCTTCTGTTTAGGCTACATTTAGTTAGTCAGTTAATGAAGGCTACACTGAGACATAAATAGGAAAAAAAAAAAAAAAACCCTAACATTCTTTCCATTTATAAGCCTCATAAAACTGCGTTGTAATAAACTTCATTAAGCAAAACAATAGGAAAATGTTCCTCTTTTTTTCTCTTTTTTCTTTTAACACATAGCTAAGCTCGTGCTTAAAAAAAAAGGGTCTTGAACATGTGATTCCTCTTTAGGATGCACTATGGATATATCCCTAGGGCAGTAGACAGAAGAATGAAAGGACAGGAGATGACTGAGCATAAAAGTCAGAAGAAACATTGTTTAAGGGCCTGAAAAAAACAGAGTTGGGTAGAAAGTCTGTGTGCATTAAGTCTCTGAGCCAAGAGACTGACTGGGAAATGGGTTGAGATCTACCAGCCGAGGCACACGTCCTTCTTGACTAGCACAGTTGCAACTAAATAGGACTGAGCACTTCTTCTGCACACAAAATGACTAGAGCATCTCTCTCAAACTGAATCATCTACCTATTTTCCTTCCATCTGGAGTAGCAAACTTCATACAAGAAATCTTTTTATTATTAAGAGAAAATAACAGTAAAAGCAGTGCTATAGCTGTGCTTTTTGTTTATGACTACAGATTTCTCCCTCTTGCTCCTTCTCCCTTCTTGCAGGGGCCTCTCAGAAGCACAGTCATGGTCCAGCTGGGGTGCTGTGTTCCGTGCACATGAAATTCTGTCCTGGATGACTCCTACATACAGCTACCAAGGGCATCTCAGTAGTTTCAACAGACCGTGGCAAATTGCAGTTAATAGAGTGGTCTCGAAGGATAAATTTTTCTGATAAGCTTTCTTATCTCCTGAAAAAAAAAAGAGGATAATTTATTCATGCAATTCATATTCATAGAAATCTTATCGTATAAGAATGCCAGATTCTTAAGAAATCTAACTATATTACCAACTCTGTCATACATTTTCTGTGAATTGGTGGTCAGATTGCTTAGAATAGGATTCATTTCATCTCCTTCTAGTCATTTAAAAGTTAGTTAGGAAACCGAGCAAGTTGTTTTAGTCAGTAGAGACACATCCATGCCTCCAGGGTGTGATTCATCCCATCCTAATGCAGAAGCAGAGCACTGAGTTAGCTGAATGCTCTTAATTTTGCTTCCTTTAATAACTGCAGTTCAGAGGCAGTTTCTGCATTGAATTTTTATGCATCTTCTTTTGTTGACTTAACCAATGAAGAGAGTTAGGTGCCTTAAAAAGCAGATACCTCACTGATTTAGGTGGACTGAATCATACTCCGGAGGTGCCTCTCACTGTCTATTGACTGTAGAGGTAGAGTCTAAAGAGTTACTTTAGTCTAACAGTTTGTACACAGCTAGTGCTGACAAAATGAACCTCCCACTCACTGCCTTTACGAATACAGAATTTCATGTTCTTCACTCAGCAAATATGATTGCTCTTGCTCACCTTGTTCATGCCCATGAGATAGGAACGCAACTCTAGGATGAAAGACGTCCCTAGGTTTCAGTTATATGTTCTCTACTACAATGGATCACTCCATATTGAGATCTGTTCTTTCTCCAATGTATCCTAATTTACTTCTTCAGTTACTCAATAACTGCAGAATTTTATTTGTTTTAGAGGTTTTTTTTTCCTTAGAAAAAGTCAAATAAGACACCAATATTGGTTCAGACCCCCAGCATCACCTTAAGTGTATACAGAACAACTTCTGGAAGTTTCTATTTCTTTTTCATAGACCCATCAACTGTACCACTAGAAGGGATCACCAAAACATATAGCCTGATCTTCTGTATGCCATTGTGTCATTACATTTCCTCCACCTTTCACCTGACTTCATGTCAGATAGGTTCCTGAATATAAAGTAGGAAGCAGAACTAGGAGAACTAGAACATGTGCTAATCCCCTGTGCATTTATTGAACCAAGATATGAAGAGATATCATAGTTTTATTTCCATCACTTCTATTGTCAAGCAAAGATGGAGAGAGAGCGACTGTAGAAACTCCCATCAGAGTGCCTACATCCTCAGGTAATGAGGAAGTTATTGAATAAAAGATACTAAAATACGTTGAAAAAAAACCCAAAATACATTGAACATCATCTTAGCAATAGTGACAGTCTTTGTGGGCACCTTCAACTCATGGCAAATATGAGTTTGGCTTAGCTGAAAAGCTGGAATTACCTGACTTTTATATTCAATTATGTTGCACTGCCTTGCACTTCCACTGGTCTCAAATTGGACTAACAGTTTCCATAGATAATCTGATAAATGATGACTTTGTCATGCTATGGTAATTGAATATGCCTGTGAACCCCAGAACTTCTATATATCATTCTGGATTCTGACAATATTTAATATCTATATTAAATAGATATTATTTACCCAATGTTCTTTGCTAATACCCATCAGTATGGCATCTCAACCCATTTTATATTCATCCCCACAATATTTGTATGTGATAGAGGAGGGTCTTATCCTTTCAGCATCATCAAGATGTAGTGAAATGCCCAGTTAACCTAACAGTGCATGGACAGATACTTTCAGATCAAAAGAAATGTGTCCTATTCCCTATCCCAAAAGAAGAGTTCTCTCCTTGCAGTGTACAGAAAAAACCTTGCTATTATGGCTTTTTTTCTTTTTCTTCTAATCTTCTGTTAAATACCTTACTTTAAGTTAAAATTGTAAGCAGAAAAAATAAAATTAATAGCTCACCACATAATGAATATTCCATTGCATATGGAGTACATTCATTTTATTCATTTATTCATTGTTCATTTATTTTAAATTGATTACAATTTTTCTTTATTTTTTGTCTTTTATAACCACTGCAACTCTGCTAACACAAAATGTTTTACACAGGTAATTTGTACTCGGTCTGAAGAGTACAACAGCCAACAGGCTTTATGCAATGCCACAAGTGAAGGGCCTATCCTGCGAAATCCTGGAAATAATGATAAATCAAGGACACCAAGGCTCCCTTCTTCAGCTGAAGTTGAATTTTGCCTCTCACTATCTCATTATGAATCTGGAACCATGGATAAAATGGCCAATTACAGTTTCCGAAACACTTTGGAAGGTAAAGTGTTTTATTTTACTATGTCATTTGTACCTATAAATTGATTCTCTCTAGGGTTCAAGCCTTGGACAGTTTGAGATTACTGCATGAAGCACAACTCAGGAAAAATGTTATGCTTCCTTTTACATTGCAACATACAAGGCAAATCACATTAGAGGAATTCAGTAAGCAAATCTGTACTACAGACTAGTTCCAGAATTAAGAGATTGTACCCTGTTCTAGTCAGCATTAGGCACAGCAAAGAAATGAAGCACTGTATAAAGTGAGGTAGTCTAACACTCTTATTCACTTACACAGGATTCTAACTATTGACCACGTGGGTTATAGAAAATATGACCTTTCATATCCTTTCCTACAGGGAAGCTATCTAACTAATCAACATTTTTGAGTCTTGTTAATTTGGTGGTAAACAAAGTACAACATTCTTGATAGTTACCAAAAAACACTGCTTCATTGATGTGCCGTATGTCTGGTGTATATGTACTTTCATGGATATCCCAGGAAATTTTGCTTGCAAGGCAGCTTGCAAGGGCTACAACAATGTAATAAAAGAGCTGATGTGAAGACAAGAAATCAAAGCCTGTAATGTGCAGTATTATACTGTTTGTGGTGTGGGATGCCATAAAATCTTAGGTAAAAATATGAATCAAATTCTACTCTAAAAACAGTGAAGAACACGGAGTTTGTCTGATGAAGACAAAAGAGTTTCCAAGCACTGATCAGCTCCAGGTACCTTTGCAATCTTTGATACTTTCTGAGTAGATACTTTAGTAATTTGTTTGTTTTGTTTTGTTTTGTCTTTTTCTTTTTGAGTAGTACAGAGTAGATATTTTGAGTAGATATTATTTTAATTCTAAAATCAGAATCAGTGCTTTATCTGATTAATCTATCAAACCCATTCTTCAGTGCTGTGCTTTTATCACACTAATTTCACAGGAAGTGTCCACACCATAACCGATTATTTTAGCATGATCTTCCAAACACACATACGAATAGAGCCATACTTTAGTTTGAATTGCAACAATATCACTGCATCTGAAAAGACCTTTGGTAGATCAAATCTGTCTTCAAGTGAGTTTTGCAGTTCTGTGTTATAATCCTTCAGAAATGGAGAAATCCTTTCTTTGTCTTTCTTCGAACTGAGGATACCAAGTT
>JAVCKT010027266.1:10202-20461 GCA_032273925.1 Rhynchotus rufescens | reverse complement strand
TCACCATTGTTATGTGGAGTTCTGCAAATGCCAAGCCAGGTGTTGGGCAGGGGTCACCCCCAATATGTTATAGACTATTTCTTTGCAGTACAACTACCTTTCCCCTCATGTGCTTCCACAGCAAAATCTGTTTCCAGCCATTGGTCGATATGACTATGCTATTGCTAACTTTTGTGCCACCCTTTTTCATAAGTGACTTCTAACACAAACTTAAAACTACTGATTACCTTCTGCATATATGTATCTTTTACCTACATATGTATATGTAGTTTTGAATTACTTCCTAATTCTAAGTGTAGTATACAAAAAAATAAAGCATTAAATTATTTATAATGATGTCATAGCCATGCTTTTCTTACCCCGATACGCCACAAATCTTCTCAGTCTTGAGTGTTGTTATTTTCATTAACACCAGTTCTTGTCAACATATTGTCAGGTTTGGATCTTTCTGTATGTTCTCAATTTATTAACAATTTCCTTACACTAGTGAGATTCCTGCTTGACTTTAATACAACTAGCTTGCTCAACTGAATAATTGCTGACAACAGCAATGAGCAAGACAAGAATTATAAACTGTCCAAAATCTGTTGACCTGATACAACATTACCTTTGATAATTTTCTTTTCCCATTTTCCTTTTTTTTTTCTTTCATTAAAATAGAAAAGGAATGGTGATCATGTAATACAGAGAGTTTCAGAATAGTAGATAAAATTTACCCATCAAATGGAGTGAACTGTAGTGCTAATACATACAAAGTCAATTATAATCTCTTTTAAGTACAAAGTAAATCCAAAGCTACTCCATTGACTTTGGTGGTGTTATTCCAGAATCACAAATGATCAGAATGGAGCCAATTACTCTAATGGAATGATTCCTGATTTACATCCACGTGAGATTTACTCTCCATTTACAGTTTTGTGAAAGAAAACAGCTGTGGTCACTTAGAACAGATGATGAGAATTGATTATTCAATTTTGATGCATTTTATTGTGCACTTCTGTGCAAAATTATATGCCCTATTATGCTAAAACGTCCACATAAAATGTAATTAAGACCACACATTTTTCACCCATCTAAAAGGTAGATTTCTTCGTTATTACAAGCAGTTGCTAACAGTGCAGGCTGAATCTGCTGCTATACTGACAAAATGTTTTCATATAAGAGTAACCACAGAAGCCATGAACAGTAAAGGTCAATACTGTCCAATAAAGCAAGACCACACTGGGGCAGAGTATTCAGGTTATTCTCAAACTCAGAGATAGGTCTTCAGCTTTGTCCCTGTTAAAATTAGATTGCTTGTCATCCCTTGGAATGGAGGCAACTATTTTGAAGAGGATTTGTTAAATAGTAGCCCTAACTGAAAAACAATGTTGACACTATCAGAGTTTATGAACATAGGAAGAGGATGGAACATTAATCTATTTCTTAAGCAGCAAGTAAGATGAGAAATGAATTAGCTGACTGCAGGTGAAATAGATGGGTTTCTTCTTTGTACAGTGCAGTTTTGGTGTGACACCTCCTAAGAATAAGATATATCTTAAAAAATTATAATTTCTTTTTTTTTTTTTTTTTTTTTTTGGTGGGAGAATTCCACATGTGAAATGAATCTATACATGTCAACTTCAAATAAAAGTCAGTGTCTTCTAAGTTTTGTACAAACTGACAGAAGAACATTTTTTTTATTTCTAAAATTGTATATTACTGTCATTATTCACGAATTCACTTATAGAATCATAGAATGCTTAAGGTTGGAAGGGACCTCAGAGGTCATCTAGTCCAACCCCCCTGCTCACGTATTATGATACATAGTATCAAGTCGAGTCATATAGCATTCCATTGTCTCACAAATAAATTTGTCTCACAAATAAATTTTCCTCTGAAAAACTTTGCTTAGTATTTTCACTGTGATCTAGACAGCCCATGAAAAAACAGTTTCTCAAAATGAAGTTTTCCAATAGAAAAAAAAAATCCTCAAGCAGTTCAAACTTTTAGCCTCTGAATGAAATTTATTCTGTACACAGAGAAAATGTTGTTAAATCACAGAAAGTCATTACTAGAGAAACAGAAAGGCTGCTCAGTCCAGACCAGAGTGTACAAGCATAATTTTAAGAAAAACTGGATGGTGACATGGTGTAAATTAGGCAATCATGAACCTTCATTTATTAAAGCCCCCGAGCCAAATTCTACATATCTTGCAGCTACCTCACTGCAACAAGACTGTCTTAATAACTGGAGAAAATATGTAAGGTTTAACTCACAAAACTTTCCAATAGGATTGCCAAGGGCAAAAAAACTCCACCATCATAAGCCAGAAGAACATCACTGACTTCAAAGGCCTATGAGGATATGGCCTTAAAAATGTAATCTTTTTCTCTTCCTTTCTTTTTCAAAGTAGATTCATCTATCTGACCTGCCCTTTTCCAGAAAGTAAAAAAATTGTTCCCAGAGAGACTGGAAATAAGTATGACTATCAGGTAGACTCAGACATTCAACACGCAAAGCAGAGTTCAGCCTTGAGTGCCACTGCTGTCCAGACCACACATCCAGAAAATCACACAAAACTAATTATTCTTTTATAAGAAAAAACAATTATTCCGCTAGAAGAGCCTGCAAAGCTATTATAAATAAGTTTTAATTAATTGACTAATATAATAATGTTATAGTAATAGGTAGAGAAATTAAGCAGTTCACTAAAATAAGCAGAGGAGGGATGCTTATTGCAACTGTTCCTCCTTTACTATAACATCAAATGCTGATAATACTCTCCAGGCTCTGGGTACCCATCGGAAATCAGCTCAGCACTTGCTGCCCTTCATTCATTGGCAAATGAGGAGTGGAGGAAAGCACTGTTATGCACTGTTAATGCATAACTGTGCTTGACTGATTGCACATGGACTTCTCTTGTCTCTGTTGCTAGACTATAAACCTGGCAGTTAATATAATTAAATACTCTCTATTAAAAGACATACACCTGACCTAACTGCATGTTTAATGAGAACCACCTATTTATCTTCCTAAAAAGTGTCAGTCAGACTTAATTGTAGGTGGCATGACTAGCTCCTCCTATAATAAACTTTGGGCTAAATCCTTATCTGATTTAATTTGGCTTGGCTCCAGCAAAGCTAGTTCACCCTTGCTGAATCACTGTCATTGCTTTATAGTGCTATGAGGAAGAACAGGATGAGGTTTATGATGTCTTAAAAATGTGATTTGTTCCTCAATGAAATGACCAGCAAAACTTCCATTTGTTGCAGTGATATATGATCTATGATCCAGCGACTATGTCTAGTGCACTGTAATCAAATGAGCATTTAAAAGGATGTCTGAGTGATCATTTCCTGTCCTGGCCAGATGATTTAACAGCTCCTTGCCATCAGGGACAGTGTTGTCTCCTCCATCCTCCAGTCAGCCACTATCCTCCTTTTTTGGTACCAGCCTTGGGGGTCATCATATAATTTAATGACATAATGTACCTTAAAAACCTTAATGAAAAAAAAAAAAAAGAACCTCCCTGCCACATGAATGAGTTAGTTAAATCAGCTCACGGAAGGTCTGTCAAGAGCAACATTAACACAAAGAAGAGCAATAATATGGAGCAGAGCAGGAGAAGGAAGTAGAACTTCCCCTTTCTATAGGCAAGGAGCTGTTACTTCAGCTCACTGAGGCTTGTAGATCTGCAGCCTTTACACTTGCAGGAGAAGGAAATTCATCAATATACTAAAGCCACATCAGCAAAGTTTATCTATCCTATTCTGGAAAACAAAATAAAACAAAAAACTTTTTCTCATATATTCTCTTTAATTGTCTTCATCGTATTTCATCATGTGTCACCTTGGATACATGATTGTTCTGAATACTTTTCAAAAGAAATAATTTATTTTCGGAGATAAAAGAAGTGAGATGAAAGGAGAATAAGGCATAGGATAATAAAATAAATCAAGCAAAATTACATTATTTTTTCACCCCTGCTAGTTTACTATTTATATGGAGTTTCCATAGCAAATCAAGACTCAAACACTGACTTTGATCAGCAAATCATTAGAACTTCGTATGTATTTAGCATACGGTTAAATATAATGTAACCCTTGACACTGATTGAATGTGTCCAACTAAGTGGAGCTGGGAGTTCCAATTGTCTTCCTGTTACAGAGCTTTGGATCATTAAGATAGATTGCTCATAAGCAGGTGTTCCAAGAAAAGATGTCCTGGGCCAAAAAGAAAAGTTGTCCTGAGCCAAAAAGGAATGTTCTGAATATCTCTTCTAAACTATTTGACAAATGTTTCAACATCTTAAGAAATGTTAAGAATCAATCAAAATCTAATGAAAAACATTTATTTTTTTGCTTGAATTATACAAAGATCTCTCCTCCCTTCACAATATTGATACTGTAGCTGAATATAAGAGATATAATTACTTTATAATGAAATACAGATAGATATTTTTGAGCTAATGTTTTCAGGGATTTCATAGCATGGGGGCTTTCTACATGAGCTGATTCTATTGATCACCAGCTGTGGCCATCAGCAGAGAAGACCAAAACTGCTACCATCAGTTCCTGTGGGTTCTTGCGTGACTGTCAATGCACATCATTCTTTATAGTACATTTTCAAATACTTTATTTTGCTGTTTCTCCTGAGTGACAGCTAGCTAACATAACATTCACCATCCACAAAGTTTCTGTGGGCATGTTTTTCTCTGCAAGATCTTCAGCTATGGCTATTTATGTCATCATGCAGCATCTTCAGTTATCCTGCTCCATATCTGATCCAAACCTCCAACTTTCTGCAGGCATTGACATGCTCCTCTTCCTCCCCTAAATCAAGGCTCACGCCCCTAGAAGTCTTATATTTTTCATCACAAGCCAATGTTATTTCCTACAACTCTCATGATACTCTGTTCTCTTCTGTGGCTTTCCTTGTCTTAAAATATTTATCACGATATTGCAATCAGAAATATGTATAACTATTATGATATATTGCTTCCTAAGTGCCACAACTATGCCCTTTATGATTAACATCATTTTATTAGAGAAGTTTTTCCCTCCTTTGAAGGAGTTAATAGACAAAGAAAAGACTGATGGTGGAATTTAAAAGTATAAAGAAATTAAATGATTTCATCCAGCACATTCAGACTCACAGTGGGGTCTAAAACTCATATTTTAAGGTTGATAGAGTATGATTCCACTCATACATCTCTGGTCAGATTTCAACGAATATTTTATGCGGCCTCTATCATACTTGCTTTTTTTCCGGGGTAGAAGGAGCAATTTTGAACGTGCTCTAGTTCTGTTCTGTAAACTGAACACCCACTGATGGCTGGCACATAGTAGGCTTCATCCAAAAGTCAGAAATTGCCCTCTAACATGAATCACAACATGAAACAGATGGACTCTTGTGAGATTTACTTCAAAAATATATTACTGATCCATATTAAAATACTACTTCTTGGTCCAAATAAGTAAATAAGGGAGATGACAAAGTGCGTAAGACATTTCTCAAAGACAAGATCTCTCTTCTTCCTGCCTTACAATCTGTAAAAAACAATGCAGCCATATTGGTAAAATACTGAGGCTCAGCACAGTGTTAGTAGCCTTTTCTATTTGGTTATGATTTGTAAAAATGCTTTCTCTGCTTCTCACTCTGCTTCCCCATCTTATAGCTTAAATAAATTCTGAGAAGCAGTCCAGTTCTAGAACTAAATTAAAGAGACTTAATGGAGAGCCTGGCCTGGATTAAACCGAAGACTAACATCATTTTCAAAAACAGATTGAGAGAAAATGTACATTTCTGCTTTTATTTTCCTGGAGACTGCCAGAGAAGCCTCAGACAAGGTTGAGTTGACTTATGTTTGGAGTCATTGCAGATAGGGAGGAAGCTTTGCTGTCAGGAAGGACAGTATCAGAACTGAGATGTGAGGATCACCAAGATAGAAGCTGATGGATAGATTCATCTTCCAGTATTTCCTATTTGGGAGTTCATCTGTGTGGCCTTCTCCCAAGGCACTCATTGGAAGTGATATTGAAAGTGTTAAACCATAGATTTTCATGCTGCAAGGATCATCCAATCAACTATTTACCAACTACTTTTGTGAAGATTAAATTTTACATTCTGGTGACTCCTATCAGTGAAGGAATGTGTTTTGTAGAGACAAATGCTATTAAACCATATTAAAGATGACCATTGTTTGAATATATAATAAGATAGAATAGCTTGTTTTATCTTAACAACCTAAGAATCTGTAGTATAGACAACAAAAATAAAAAACTGTATAAATTTATTGAACATGGGAAAAGTATATATTCATAAATGTCTTCAGAGATTAGTTTACCTTTTAACAACCAGACACAATGGACAAATTTTAAAATATAAAGCAATTCAGCTGTGCATTTATTAAAGGGCTGCATGAGCTACATGGAAGGAGTTTTGGATGTCATTTTTGCTATGCCTTTGAAATGTATTAGCACTCCTTTACGTATCTTCCTGAATTCTTCTCTTAAAAGTTGAACATAAATGAAGAGAAAGTAGGTACTTTGATCTTGAGTTTCGCTGAAAAAAGAATTATACACATTGTCATATCAACATATGATTTCTTTTCATCGTACAGGCTTTGCTGATCCACGCACTGCAATATCAAACATATCACAGAGCGGCTTGCATAACGCACTTCACATCTACATGAATGGTTCCATGTCCCAAGTACAAGGCTCTGCAAATGATCCTATCTTTGTACTGCACCATGCCTTTGTTGACAGGTGAGTTTAATTCTTTTTGGTAAATTTCTGTTTTTACAGTGTACCTTTCACCTGCATATCAAAACTGTAAATATTTTACATGCTATGGCATGCACAGTAATTTCAGTTATGTAGAATTGAGCTCAGCTGCTACATGAAAGCAAATGTGTTATAACTTTCCATAACCTGTCTGAATGTTCACTGAATTAAATATCATTTGAGAAGCTGACAAATGCATTCAGATTTTTTTTTTACCAAGCTAAAAATAGTCCTTAAATGATGTCATAGTGATTAATATATATGGAAGTGTATGTCAAGGATTCTGGACCAAAAGTGCGTGACTCATTTTAACACAGCTATAATCAGTTGGAGTAATTCCTTTACGTTCCAAATGTCAGTACTGTTTTAATTTCTCTTCCATAAGGAAAATTCTAGCATGCTATCCATAAATAAAGAAGTAAAAATTCATATACCAGCGTGACAAACAAAATTGTGACTCTCTCTTGCTGGAATAAAAGACTACAGCTGTGCAGATGGAGAGGAAAGCAAACAGAGGGATGTCATGTTTATTAATAAGAAGGAGTAGGAGTGTGCAGTTTTGCAGAAAGAGAAGGAAATTGCTATGCTAAGGCGTAGAACTGCATCCCAAGATTTAATGGTGATCTTAAAATTTTCAGCATGCCTCTATAATATATGTGAATGGCTACAACAATTTATTAGATACACAAAACTGTGAAGACTAAAGGGCAATAAAAAGGAAAGTTAGCTAAAGAGACTGCAAAGCCATATATTCAGCACTTTAAAATTATGTTGAAATTCATTATTTTTTTTCTAAGCTTAGTTGCTGCCTAGATAGTTTTCATCAGTAATAATAAAAAAGAACAATTTCTTGTCCAGTCCCTTTGTGTTGTACCTTTATTCTTTCTATGAGCTGGGAAGTCGGTAGCAGACTTTTTGGTTTAAAAGACAAAATTCAATTGCAGTAAAAGGTAAGCCATATCAAAACTGTTCCAGGATCTAGCCTTAGGAAGGGAGGTTGTATTTTGTGGTTTTGTTTATTTGGTTTTCGTTCTTTGTTTTGTTTCTGTGTTTGTTTGTTTGCTTTTAATAAAAACATTAAGTTCCTTCAAAATTCAGTGCTATTCCCTCTGAGAATGATTCCTATATTTTTAGAACATTACCTGTCAAAATCATCCTTTTCAACTCATCCAGCTCTACTTATCAAGTCATTTAGTTGACTAGCTGCACTAGAAAGTTGGATGTCATGAGCTCCAGAGAAATTCATATTCAAGAAAGAACTATTTCCTAAAAAAATTTGTAGATTCTTTCATAAACTTGTATGTTTGGAAACTACTGAGTAAGACCTAGCTTGTAAACATTAAGTTGCTTATTCAGATGGAAAAGAAAAATGGCTTCTTTATATGGGCCATGAAGGCACACAAAACAGCAGGGATGTAGATTACATTTTGAAGACATCATCTTGCAGTGATGTTCTTTATCTTGGGCAGTTCACACCAAAATGCTAATAGTAGATAGTAGTAGGTATGAAAGAAAAGTTGGGTATTTTTATCCTCAGTTCCTGTATTCAATGAACCTAACAGTTGTCTTCTTTATACTTTATTCATCTAAAAATAGGGCAACAATCTATTCGGGTCACCTAGGCACCCGTGGATGGTTCTTTAGAAGGATGACCCATCTGTCTTTTGTTCCTATTGCAGAATGGTATAATTAGTTTTCTGGAGGTGTCTATTTTGAAGCTCTTCTCTGTGAATAGCTTTTCTTTAGAACATTTTAAAAGTTAATCCACCTATCTTGGGTGCAGTTTAGCATATCCACCTTTTGATTGCTTAATGAATTGGATATGCAAAGATTTGAGGGTTTCAGGTGTGATTCCGACTTTCAAGTTTGCCACCTGGAAATCAACTTTCCAGTGTCTAGGGTATTAAAAACAAGATCATTTGAACACTCAGAGAAAAGAGAGATTGAAAGAAAAGCATTATGCTTTGTAATATCAAAATAATACTGCTTTCCTTAGAAATTCACACTTGTATAAGACCTATGTATCTCTTAACTCCCACTCAGTACAGGGCCTAAGTAGTACTTTGGTCTTCATGCTGACCCCTCCCACAGAGACATTTCAGCTGCAGTTGTTATGAGCCTCCGGAAATACTTTTCATAACAGTAATTGTTATCCATTTTAGAGGGCAAAACTATCTGCAAAAGATAATGTTATTATGTCCTACTGGTGCAGAGGAAATAAATCACTGTACAGGCGCTGTGAGGACAGTGCAGAAAGTCACAATGCAGCCTCTTCCCATCTGTGGTAGTTTTACCAGTGATTTGCAGCTGCTCTGTATATGGGCTTTCGTGCACATGGATGTGAAAATTGATAATAATGCTGCCTTTTGTATAAGTGACAGAAGTGCATTAGCATGATTAGGGTTACTTAGCAGCCTTATCCATGACAGATTAATCATGCTTTTAGTTATAATTAATAAGTAGGTGACTGATAGGTAAGTACAGTACATTTTTAAAAACTATTCCTCTCCTACATAAACTTTAAATCTGAAAGGCTGAGAAGTTCTTTTCTGAGAGGCAAACAAGCATATAAAGAATAGAAGATAATGGAAGAAGCAGTCTCTACTGCAGCAGAAACTTTTTTCAGCCATATCAGCTCTACTGGTTTGGACATAGCACTTTTAACTCATTGCTCACCACTTCCTTTTGCTGATGGACTTCAACTAGCTGTTCTGCCTGGCAGTCTATCCCCTCCAGGCTTTTGTGAGAACATGGAGGGCTGTGCAGCAGGGGTTTGCTAGCAAAGGGCTGAAGATTAGGACCTAAAAAAAGAACTCGAAAAGGGCAACTGCAGGTCTGCCAGGTCTTGTGGAGGCAGTGAAAAGCTCTGTGCCAGGCAATCAGGAGTGGTTCAGCACTTTGAGCATCTGTGCAGTACTTAGAGGAGGGATTCCTCACTCCACTGAGATTTCTTGTGTGAAATTGAGTAAGTAGTTTGCTTTCCAAAACTTGCATCTCCTGGAGATGTGTTTCCCTCCATTGATTTAAACAAGAAAGAGGTGCCTAAAGACTTTTGAGGAGCTGTTAATCTGAGTTTAAGCTAACCCATCTGTAAAGTGGGTGATGTTAAATGCCTACGCAACAGGGACACTGTCAGTGTAAATGGATTAACGGCTGTGAAATGCTCAGTTACGACCATAATAGGAGTGATAGAAGAAAGGCAATAGATCATTGGAACTGATTTTATATAGAAACATATGGTACAGGGGAGGATAAACAAGTGTATATGGAGTTTGCTGACAGGTGTGAGCCAAATGCTAGGAGTTATATTCCAAACACAGAGCAACAGTCAGATCCCATCTGCTGCTCACCCCAGCCTTACCTACCAGGCCTCATGCACAGGAAGAATGGACAGGGCAGAGGCATATCTGAGAAGATCTTTAAGACAAAAGAGGAGAGGAGAGGAGAGGAGAGGAGCGGAGAGGAGAGGAGAGGAGAGGAGAGCAGCGG
>JAVCKT010027264.1:0-11587 GCA_032273925.1 Rhynchotus rufescens | reverse complement strand
TAAAAAAAAAAAAAAAAAAAAAAAAAAAAAGCAAAATGAAGATTAGTTGGCTGAAAGTGCTAAAATAGAGAACAAAGCCCCAAAAAAGGAACTGAGATAAAATTTATACACAATAAATAACTAAAAAGAGAGAATTGCTTTCTTTTTCAACTCATCATGTAGAAGCTAGGGAGTCTGATTTTGGCACCAGGCAGTTCCTATCAAAGGCTATTAAGAGCAGAGAAACAGGTGTCTAGTGGCCAGTGAAGGAAATGAGAAGTCGTGACACCTGAATTGAGATCACAGCCGTGTCCCCAAGTTTGTGTCTAGAGAAAAAGTATTAACTATTTGATGCCTCAGTTAATCTTCTGGCTCTGGTGGTACCCAGCTCTTGACTGCTAAAATGATTGCTTGCCCATAAGACCTTTTTTTTATGCAGAGAACTGTAATCATGCAAGGCGACTTTATTATGGTCTTTGGAAAATGCTAAGTTAAGAAAAAACTATGAAGGATTGTGAAGCGGAGCACAACATTTTTAGCGCTGCGTCTTTAGGTCATTCTGAAGCAGGGATTTGAGTGCTGTCCCCTAGGATTTGCTGTTATACAAGCTGAAATGATCAATCAAGGATAAAAAATGGACTGTTCTCATCTCATAGATCATTTCACAGTGAAACAGTTAAACTCTTGGCTGCTTTCTGAAAAACAGAGATCTGCATTAATAAGGTGACCTTATCAGAGCCACCCCTGGGGGGAAGGGAGGGAGAAAAAAGGTTGAGGAAAGAAAGTGAATCCTATTGTTAATCTTTTTTTCTTTCAGGGAGAGTTGGATTCCTGAATGCAAATTACTTTATATTTAAATTGTGTGCAATCACAAAAGGTTCCTGTCTACAATTGACAGTTATTTCATTAGCTGACTCATGGAGCCTTGCAAATGGTTTCTAGTGTTAACTTTCCTTGGATTTGTTTTCTTTGTTCTTAGCACATTTTGCAGCAGTGATCATTTTGATTAATGTATTCAATGCTCTGTTTGATTCATGTTTTTTTTTTTTACAGCAGTCAGCATTCTGGCCTGGGTAAGGTGAGGCTGCAAGGTGGCTTTAGTGCTTCTCCAGTAGTGCTGATCTGATGGGTTGGCTTCCAGTTGGAGATGAGAGAAGTATGTAGGCTGCTGTAATGTGTTCTGCATGGTCATGGCCCCAAACACACGTTAAAGCAGGTTTTTATCAATGAATGTAGGATGGGCTCAGCCACAGCCCTCTAGTCCTCATGGGCCTCGTGTCCTCATGGGGTGAGTGCCCCCTTTATGCCACCCCAGTCCTCTTGGGGTCAGATGTGCTGGTTTTGTGCCTTGATTTGGGGATGACTGTGTGCCCATCTGTTGATAATGCTCCAATATTAATTTATGTATCAGCTATGGAGGAAAGGAGAATGCCTGAGGTAAAATTCAACAGATCTAGCTTCAGGTAATGAAAACTAGATTGAAACAGACATTGAGGAACCGATTCTGAATTCAAAAGGAGAGCACAGTTCTTCCTACTCCTGAACTGATGGGTGGGTTGTACCTCTGGAGATGGTGGCCCTCCATTGCCTAAAAGATGGGCTTAAGCTACCTGCTGAAGTTTTAGTAAGCTGAGGTTAATGCCCAGCTAGACTGAATAGCTTAATAAAAGTATAAACATCAGTGTAAGAAATAGGTATGAAAATTGCTTGATTAAATGGTCGAGATACATGATACATGATGGATGCATCATGTAAGCAAGTTACCCATGGCCTGCAAGCTCTTTGTACCACTTTATTCTTTTTTCATTTCTGTTACTGTTACATTTTTATGCCTTTCAGAATTTGCTCATATTTGTTCTTGCAATCTACCTGCCATTCCCCGATGAAGCATCTTCTTTTTCTATATTCTTTTTTCTTTCAAAAATCTTTTACCAATGCCTCTAGCATTACATTGTTCTTCAATCTGCGTCAAGCTCCTAGTCCTAAAATACAAAGACCTTGTTGTCCTGGGCTGTAGTTAATTCAAAAGTTACTCATCTCTGTTACCCTTCCCGAGAATTGTAGGCTTCAGGAATCTTATCATGGATCCCAGGACAAGATGGAGACCAAAGGCAGAGCCTTGGCAATAAAATCAGAAGGCCTCAGGTCTAACAGCCTCTATTCCTTGTTGTAAAATACTGCTTTGAAACTGTTGTTCCTATACAACTGGTGTGAACTCTTCCAAAGCCTTTTTACCTCCTCATGAATATTTTAAATCAATTTTCCATTTTTATAGGAAATCTAACATATGCAGGGCTTTCTGCAAGGTGTTTGTTTGTTTGTGAAAATACGAAATACAGAAAAGAAAGGAAAAAAGAGTTTTGGAGTGACTGTGGGGGAAGTTCTGAGAAAAATAGTGGAAATGGACATTATTTTCTGCTTCACTAGTCAAAGTATCTTTCCTTGTTGTCATTCTTTGGATTCAAAATAATAAATAAATATATATATATATAAAAAAAAGATCTTAGCCTTTTTTCTCAGACTTATAGCTTCTTTACCTTAGTTCTTAGCAGTAGATGTTTAAATTATAAACAAGAGAAAAAAAAAGTAGAGAGAGAGAATTGAGTATCAGAGAAGGATGATAATTAATGGACACTTGAAACTCAAGGAAAGAGAAATAAGACAATGAGTCAAAGTGAACTCAAACCATTGCTCATTTTCATTTCAACAGTAAATAGATGTACAGATCTTTATACAAAGATTTGCAGGTAAAATTCAAACTACTTTTTCACACAGAGCACTTGTAAAACGTAATTTTTAAAGTACATAACTAGATTAGACTAGAAGAATCTTGACTCACTCTTTTGAAAAACATCCTGAACTCTTTGTCAAAGATAATAATATTAAATTCATACAAATGTTCAACTATCAAAATAATAAAGACAAAAAACCACTTTTTTTCTGATTAGTTTTTGTTTTAATCTTTTTTTTTTTTTGGCAAAATGGTAGACTTTCTGAATGCTGTGATCGAGAGCTGCTACTTGTGAACATCAATTTCAATGTTTTTGGTTGAGTTCTAGCTTAATGTATGAATCCCACGTCCCTGCTGTCATGAAATCTCCATTTTACCACTTTTTCAATATTGCTGGCATATGTCTCCAGCTGTCTGTTGCTGACATAGAATTGCTTGTGATTATCTGATGCTGAGCTGTTCTGCTCTGTTTTTGTGCTTTTAATCTCTCTAGCAATACCTGAACATGCTGTGCAGATCGTGATTATTGGGGAAGAATATAGGCATCTTTGAAATTTACTATCCCACACAGAACATTGGAAATTCTTATGATCTTTTAAATCCAGGTCGAACATGAACTGTTTTTCTTTCTGATTTCATAATTTAACACTGCAGACTGTTGACTTATTGACTGTAATGTTAGCATTTTCCAGATTGGCAGACAATTTGCCTTGTGGGAGTGACTATAAGTGTATTTTTATATCATCCAAAGGTTAAACTATAGAATATATTTAATTGCCTAGAGATAACTTGGTAACTTAAATAACTAGAACCAAAACTTCTGAACTTAGAGGATGAAAGTTGGATTCTGAAATCCACATTACCTTCCAAGTAAGTGACTTCCACACATATTCCCCCTGCCCCAAATGCTGGTTGCTGCCCGGCTCCCCCTGTCATTTATTAAACAAGTATCCCCAAGACATAACTGCCATTTGAGAGGCATTTTTAAGAGAGAAGAAATTCTCATAATATTCTTCTAAGGCTTACAAAGCATGGATTTTATATTGATCTTGCTATTTCAGAGAGGAGTGTAATTTAAAAACAAAACATGAAGTATTTAAAGTGGGATATTTTTATGCAAATGATTTTTTTCACTTCCAATTGACTTCAAATCTGAGAATGTAAAAAAACAACCCCCCAAACAACCCAAAACAAATGATGTACATTAGGAGAACAGTATGTATGCTCACTGAGAGTGTTTTGTCAGAGGAGACAGAACCTTGGAGGTAGTTGAGGCATTTAAGAATATTAAGAGTAAGTAATTGTTACGTATATTTCTTCCCATTTCAGCAACAATTTCCTCTTAGAAAATACACCCAAAAATAAATTACTGTGGGGTAATCAGTTTCCTGCAAATCAGCTGATTTAGAGTAAGTGCCTATGTATGTGCTCTTACTATTGGTAAATACGAGTTAATTTAAAGTAATTTAGCTGTCAGCAGAAGATATATGTTATCCTGCAGTAGCTTGGGCTCCTGCTATGCTCTTACCTTTACAAGCAATCCATAGGAAGTCAACTGTAGCATAAGTCATGGCACTTGAGCTTTGGGGACACTTACATTCTTTTCTTAGAGATTTAGCATGGGAGAATTCTTTAAGTCTAGCTCAAGAATAGGATTTTTTTTGTGGGGGAGGAATGGAGTTGCAAAATGGGGCAAAACTGGACATTGTGCTTACTGGGCACAGACCCTGGCTAGAAGGTTAGCGATAAAAAATGGGAGAAACTGTGATCCTTTCCTGGTCTTGCTGGTCAATATTTAATGCAACCTCTCCTAATCAGTCTGTCAAATAGAGGTTTGCAGATATCTCCTTTCAGGTGTGACTTCCAGGCCATGACAGCAGGAAGAGCGAGGTGTCCTCTTGCCGTCTGTGCTCCAGAAGTGGGTGGGAGTTGAGACGTGCCGTGCTCCGTGATATCTGCTCTCCGGGTTGGGAACATCTCCATGCACAGCACATAGGTTGTGTGAGGTCTCTGGAGATGTGCCTGCAGTGAGGCAATCACTGCGTGGGATTTCCCGGGCTGTGATTTTGCAGGAAGGTGTTTCCGTTGTGTTGGAGTTTTTCCTGGGGTCCAACCACTCTAAGTCCATTGCACAATGTGGAATATCAGTGAGAATGTTTACTGGGCTCGTTCTTGGAGATTAACAGATTTTATTTCAATGTTTTAATATTGTGATAGTGATCAGCAGTGATTCCAATGGGTCCATGGGAGGCAACATAAAATCACAATATCTGTGTCATGCCTGGTTGATATAATCACTGAAATGCATCTATGGATGGTAGCTCACCACTGAAGTAAATACAGAAGCCTCCGTGTAATAACACTGTTCTCTCCTATCTTTTTTAAATTATAATCGGTGTCCTTGTTAGTAGTCATAACGTGGAATTAAAAACTGACTAGCCCTTGGAGACCGACTATAGCTTTGACTGTGGAGATAGTCCCTGTAGGTCAAAGGCAAGGCAGATATTGTCTACTCAACTGTCCTGAGTTGTTAAGAAATGTGTCAGTTCCTCACGTTTCATCAGCAAAAATTTGCCTAAAATATTATTAGCTCTATTTCCAGCCAGTTGACTTAATTTTAAGAAATATCTTGAGCGATTGCAATGCATTGCTGCTGTTTTGTCTCCTGAAAAAAATTCAGGCTTCTTTCATTCTATTGTCTTCTCTTGTATCTCTTGTGGTTTGGATAAAAAAGGTAGGTATGCTATATATTTATGGTCACTAACTACTGCAATATATTCCCAGCAGTAACATCTTTTACTCCTGATATAATCCATGCTGTCTCACCACCCATCTTATCTTTTCTATTTTATTACCTCTTATATATATACTGGTAAATAAAATCAGAGGGAATGTGGAGAATATAAGCCATTGGGAAGGAAATCTGTGCATCCTATCAGAGCTTTTGAAGGATTATGGAAATATTTACAGCTCCTCAATCTATACACCTAGACTGAATTTAAGGACGGGCACAATCCTTGTTTACTCTAACTGTTCTGGCAAGACTATTTTTGCAATATTTTCTGTCTTCAGAAGAGTAAAACCAGTTATGATGAATGTAACGAAGTCTTTATATGGCAAGCAGTTTCTTATTTTCATAGACTTTTTTCCATCATTTTGGACTGTAGAGTATCTGCAGTAGATGTATGTTAAAAATACTGGATAACTGTGTTTTTACATACAAAAAGGAAAAGTAGTACTGGATGATGTGTACAAGTATCAAAATTTGATTACATGCAGGATCTAATTTTAATATTGCACCATCCTCACTGAAAAGTATTGCAAGAATATTCCAATTCATATTCCGAATGGAGTGGTTCTTTGAAATCATCTTGCAGAATGCTTATTCCTACCAGTAGAAGATTGGTATATCGAACTGAATAAAAATGTATACATTAAATTGCTTATTCAAATGTCCAGATTTCATGTTTGTAGAGAATTTAAGCAGGAGGCAATATAACCTGAGTTTTGTTTTTTTGATAAGAGAGGCTAATATGAGTTACAAAATAGGAAGGAATGAAAATGTATGCGATATGCTGAAAATGCAAAAAAAAAAAAATCAGATTTCAGTTATTAGTTTTCACAGCTGTATTTGCATAGAAATGTACTAACGGCCGGATGACATTTCGTGCATGAACTTGATAGAGCTTCCTTAAGTATATTCATGTTAGAAGAGTACTTAAAGGGAAACTCAAACTTGGACATTTCCCTTTTGGTTTAAAAAATAAGAACTACAGTTTCTCTAGGGTATTTTAGTACAGATTTTTTTTAGGAAACAAAGCTTTGTTATGAGAAAATACAGTGGCAGTCTCCAAAAGGCCCTAATTTCTGATCACATTTAAAAAAAAAAAAAAAAAAAAAAGATTATACCCATGCAGACATGCAGACCAGGCACAAATTTATTTGGATAATCTTTAAATGATACAAATGCCAGGTCTCTGTGAGAGCGGGGATATTCACAAAGTGCAGTAAAGGTTGTCATACCAGGGAGCACTTGTGCATTCCGTTTCTAGGTTAGTTCAGCACTTATGACATTAAATAGTTATGTGCTTTTAATTTAAATGTGATTATTAACAAGACAGAGCTGACAAAGACACATTTCTTTAATATTCCAGTGATTATTCCTGTTCCGTGTTATCTCCCACTCACCTTCCACAAAAGGGACTTTACGTACTTGCATTATATGAAATTCTCCTAAAGGGTTGTTGGCCCATTTCTGATTAAGAGTTTAATTAGGAGGAGAAAACTTCTCTTCTGAAGTGCTGAGATGTGAACACTAATTACTGGGAATATTTGCTAAAAGCTCGCTTGATACTGAAATATAACAAGCCTTGAAAGGAGTTAGATAGGACCAGAGTATGATTAGATAGCACTGATGCATGAGAACAAGGCTCTTTAAGCAGTTCTGAGTTTGACTCTGGCCTCGCTTAGGAAATGCCCTTCTTGGTGCTGTGGATTATCAAGAACCTTTCAAAAAAGTGAGACTCGTCTCTAGAGTCCGTCCAGGCTCTGGGTAAAATTAACTGTATGAAAAAACCTGGGCTAATGCAGTCAGCAGCAGGTGACCACTTTTTCCTTCTGTGCTTATCCCAAATCACTGTGTGAACCCAGCAAGCAGAACAGCCTCTCCAGTGCTGCACAGAAAAGGGTTGCAGGAAGGTCCTCCCAGCCGTGTGAGATATAACAAGTCAGTACAGGGCAGAATTGTGCTGTGTGGATGTGAGAACAGAAAACTAAAGCCAAAACATTACGAAAATAGGCCATTAGTAGCCACTTAAGTTCTGTCTAGCACGTACTAGGATTACTGGTAAATACTTGTGGGCAGTGTCTACTGTGATATTTTTTACTGAAACCTGGAGGTAACAGAAAGACTTTAGTCCTTGCCAAATGAAAGTCAGAAGTGCAGAAGAGATTGAATTCCTGCAGTGGTGAAAAAATCTATGTCTGTAAGAGCCATAATGATTTACTAGTAGTAAAAAAATTACCAATAACCAGAGCGAAGTCTGTTAGGAAAAGAAAAATCTCAAATCAAATGTCCAGATTTCCAGATAGAGTGAAAAATGTAGAAGCTGGTGCTTCCAGTAGGTGACAGTGGGTCTGGGAGCAGTAGAGATCGCCTGGTCTGCAGCAGCAGTGATCTCCTCAGAGCGGTTCTTGAAGAAGGTGCTCGAAGATGCTGACGGCTGCAGTGGCACCCAAAGGACCCGTTCCCAAGGTGCATCAAAGAAAATGCCGTCTTTCCGAGTTGTCTCTCAGGCAAGCGGTTTGTGGGATGGAAGCGGCACAGACCGGTATCAACAGCAGATTTTTATCGTTTTAATACATATAAAAGCACAAAGAAAATAATTATTTTATAAAAGCACAAAGAAAATAATTACTTATTTTATAAAAGCACAAAGAAAACAATTATTTATTTCCAGTTTTGTAACAGTAAGGATGACCTTTAAGTCAGGAATTTGGAAGAGCTGATGACTGCCTGGCTTCTTCTTTGGTCCCTGGTTTCTCCAGCCAGTCATTAACAGTGAGGAAAGCGCCTTTTCTAGAGGTCACTTTTGTTTAATCATTACCTTTTCGTGTTACAGAATATACCAGCTACCTCTGGGAAATAAGTGTCTCCTATGTCAATGGATCCATAACGTGGTTTTTTTAGGTTTCCTTTATTTGAAAGAATATTCTGTTAGGATGTGAGAGTTTAATGTAAAAGATGATTATTAACCTCAGCCCAGCTACAAGCGAGATCACTCTCAGGAATTGGGACAAAACAGCCTTTCAGTGCTGCCTTTCCTCTTGTGGGGATGGTTTCAGGCTGTTGATTTTAAAAGAGTAATCTTGAGAATTTATCTGTGTAATCTAGGTCCTAATACTACCCTCTTGGTGTTGGAGCATTTCAGAAATTAAATGTGGACACAAATATTTTCTCCCTTATCTTCTAAAATCATGTAGGAATGGACCTTGTTTTTTGGGGGCTTGAATTTTATGTGTAATCATTGTGATGCTGAGGGCAAAGTATGCCAGTGGTTTCTATGGGTGTTAAAAATTATTTATAAAACTAAAATTGGAATGGTTCTCAGGAATCCCTGCCCCGCGCTGCTTGTCAACCCGGAGATTGCCATCTGCCAAAAATCCTCTCCATTTCAAAACGCTTAGAAACTATATGTGACTTTTGGACTTTTCTGGAGGAAGATTCATTTCTACCTGGAAATGACTTTACTTTGTACTTAATATAAGATAAAAATGAAGTACTGTGGTTCAATTTGATGCGTTTTCTGATGAGGGACAATTACTGATTGTATTCTTGGTAAAAATTAACTAGATTATTAGTTAATACATGCATAAACCTTTGAACAGTACCCAGTTCTTGTGCATTGTGATTTGAGTTATTCTCAAAACTTTATGGCTTTAGACGCTAATGGTAAAATGCAGTGAGTTACCTAATGTGTCTTGGGTCACTTCTCTTTGCTGTTGAGAAAACTGTGGATATATCTTTCTTGGAGGAATTATTTGAGTTTTGAAACAATTGTTTACAAAATGTATTGCTTGGCAGATAAATTCACAAGAAAGCAACAAAGCTTTCTAAGCCGTATATTTAAAGTGTATGGATTCCTAATAGCAGTGCAGTGTGTGGCTGTCATTGTCAGGTAGCAGCAAAGCCTCTTCCCTTGAGTGGTGAAAGGAAATGGGAGTTTCTCCAACGGCAGGCTAAAATCATGATTGTGTTCTTGATGATTTCAAATTAAATATTGAAGCAACATGACTGATATGGCTGATTCTAATGTTTTGCTGTGAAAGTTTGCATTGTCATAACCATTACTTGTAATATTGGCTTTTCATTTTGAATCTTTAAGTGAAAACACAGAATGCACATCAAAACACCGGGCATCATCTTTTGCTTCAACACTTTCTTTTTCAAGAAAATAACAACAGAAAAGTGTAGGTAGTGTTCCAGGAAAGAGCCACTCAGAGGTGCAGGATGGGCTGGAACCTTATTTGTGGTTTCCTGGTTCCTGGAGTGACGCTTTTACTTTTTAAGCTGTGGCTTTATTGTGTTTGAAAGCACGACAGGTTGGTTTTCAGCAGGGTTGTGTTTGTTGTTTCTGAAAGGGTGGGCTTGATACAGGATTTAAATCTGGTGAGGATTCAGTAATTGCTTTACCAAAGAGTTTGAAGCATGCACCTTTAAAAGAACTTTACATCTTTAAGCCTTGAGCTAACATTGTATTCCCTGGATTAAAAAGGGGGCAGTAGAAATGCTGAAGGTCCAAATGAAGGAAATGCCGATATTGTGCTTAAATGGATCTTTTCCTCCGCTTCACCCTAACCAATGCGGGTTACATATGGATTTTAAAGCCAGAAGTTAACAGTGTTCCTTGTAGGCAGGTCAGAAGTTGATATTTCTTCCTTAGCACTGTAATGTCTCCCGGCTCGAAGTGCGTGCTAGGGACCAAGTGTAAACACGCCGCCTATCACCCCGACCATTAATCTGTTCCCAGAAACTCCTGGCACCGGGGAATCGTGAAATAGTCTTTGCGAAGGATTCAAGATCCATTTTCACTGCCGATTAAAAAAAGGTCTCCTTGGAGCAGCCTTTGCTATAATTGAACCTTGAAATGTAAAATGTTGCAAATAAGTTTTAAGTGTTACTTTTCTAAAGTTTTTTTTGTTTGTTTGTTTGTTTTTTTCCAAAAATGAAATCAGAGGATGCTAATTGCCTTTTTAGGCGTATTCCTTTTGTGGCCTTTCATTTTCTTTCAAGGTGACCTTGGTACGTAAAGAGACTTTCCAGCTCCGCCCTAGTGGTGCCTTCTTGATTTCTCTTAATTTCTCTGTTACTTCCAGTGTCTTCATTTTCTCCCTGCTCCTTTCCCTTGAGAGCAGTCCTAGGGGATTCCAATAGCCTTCACCTGCCAAGGAAACACAACCTGGGTAGGGTTGGAATCATTCTCAATCTGCCTGTAACTACACCCCAGCCCGGCAATACTTTATTGTTAGCATCAAGTATAGGCATTGAAACACCGAAGCGTAAAGCGAAGTGTGTGCAAAACCCTGTAATAGTGAAAATAATAAAGCTCCTGTTGGTGCAGGGGGAGTTGACAGCCCGTGGCTGAAGCCCCCGCCTCGGCTTGCAGGGCTACAGCCCGACTTCGTGCGCGGGATTCACTTTGCGCCTCCGTCCCTCGAGGGCCAGAGCCCGGAGCGGGCACCACGGGCAAGTTCCTGCTGCTCCGGGTCTTTCCAGCGCCCGCTCCACGTGCCGGCGGTGCTGGTGCCTCACCAGGGGCGCCCGGCAGGGACCGGGACACGGGTGGTGCTGGGATGGGCGCCACAGGAGGGAAAAGGCTGTTTTCCCAAGGGACAATAAGGAAGGGAGTAACCAAAGAGTGGAGTGAGCCGAAACTGGAGTGACCCGAAATCAGGAGCAAGCCCAAACTGGAGTGAGCCAAAATCAGGAGTGACCCAAAATCAGGAGTGAGCCAAAACAAGAGCAACCCCAAACTGGAGCGAGCCCAAATCAGGAGCGACCCGAAACTGGAGTGACCCGAAATCAGGGGTGACCCGAAACTGGAGCGAGCCCAAATCAGGAGTGACCCCAAATCAGGAGCGAGCCCAAACTGGAGCGAGCCCAAATCAGGAGTGAGCCCAAACTGGAGCGATCTGAAACTGGAGCGAGCCCAAACTGGGGCGAGCCCGGAGCTCAGGTCAAACCCGGCCCCGCTCCACGGGCCGCTGCCGGCCGGGCCGAGGGCGCCGCCGCTCCCGGGCCCCGTGGGCGCGGCGGGGCCGCCATCTTGCCGCCCGAGGCGCGGGCCGCGGGGCCGGGGCCGGAGCAGGGGCCGGGGT
>JAVCKT010027263.1:0-18088 GCA_032273925.1 Rhynchotus rufescens | reverse complement strand
TCAATTTTTCCCTTTTGCAAACAGGACGAGCTGCTATTCAGTGTTTTAAATAAAAATGAACCTCAGGATAGGATTTCATTTACCTTTTACTCCCTGCAAATGAAGAGAGATGGGAATCTCTGGAGGCCAATTCTTCCCTCCTTGTTAGGCAGGTGAGAGGAGTCCCATTCAGCTTGTCTTTCTGAAGAGCTTAACTGCTGCTATCACAGGATTTCACCCTGTAAACAGGCTTGTCCGTAGATAACACTTGAGTGAAAACATTTAATTCCATCCAACTAAATAAAAGGAGGAGCAAGTTATTTTGAGAAATTGAAAGCCTCAGTGTTTGTGTGCAGACTTAATTGGAAGTCACTTTGTTCTGCTTTAAATGAAAACACCTTCAGAATTGGTCTCTTGTACAGCAGCTCCTGTTGAAATTGCATGTGGGGAAAAAAATGCATCTTCAAACATTTGGCAAGAACCTTTTGAATTTGTGATTTAATTGAGTTGAATTGTCCTGGTTCCATCTTTTTTCTTGTTGGTTCCTGAGTTTGGGCTAGGGAGAACTCTCATTGTCAGGGTACTGGGGCAGTGCCAGTACTCTATAAAACATCATATTTTAAGCCCAAAATGCAAAGCGTCACGCTTCAGAAAAAATCTTGAACTCTTATGAGCAAACACCAGTTGGGATTCTGTTTTCCACAGCTAATCAAGTGGCTAAATTGGAGGAGATTTCCCTGGGAATGGCAGAGGATGCCCTTGCTCTGGAGACCACCAGTCCCTGTAGCTTTGAGCTGCATTCCCAGACCCAGGGAGGGTAGAGCTGAGCAAGGCAAAGGTTGAAAGCTCTTTGTGGGCAAAGCAGTGCCTCATTTCTTAGCCTTCGTGCAGAAACAGCTGCATTGCTTTAGCTAAAACACAAAAATAATCCAAGATGTTGGTTGGGGCAGCCACTTGGCATGTCAGCTTTCAGCCTAAAGCTTGGCAGCAGTATAAATACCCAACCCAGGGCCTTTTAATGGAAAATGTTGGGCAACTTGGATAACGACAGCTCTAATCCTTGAGATACATTTAAATGGGAACATCCAGTGCTTATTGTTTTAATGGGTTTCTTGCTTGCAGATGCCATTCTTTCTTTTCTACTGCAAGGAGCACTGAAGGGGCTTGTTTGCTGGAAAAAACATAAACCAAACTCTACTGAACTGAGAATTGTGCAACTTGGCAAACGGTGGCTGGAAGTACTAAAACTACTGCCTCTGAGAAGTATCCTTTTAATTTAGCTTTGGTTTCTCTATCTCCTTCAGAAATCTGCTCTTCCTGTTGGCTTTTATGCCTTAAAGGTAAGGAAAGTGGGGGGAAAAAAAAAATCACACTGTTGGCCTTACTGGTAAATACCCTCTGACATTTGGATTTTTGGTTGAAAAAATCTGTTAATATTGAAAATTAGAGCTGTTTTTACTACTAATGTTGCACAACCAGGCTGCTCATTTTTAGCTGCTCCTTCCTGCCTTTTCCCCCTGCATCTGCAGAGGGAAACCTTGCCCGTGTTGGGATGTGGCAGGGTTAAAACCCAGCTCATGTGCGCAGAAAAGCACCTGGGCTTTTGATTCAGCGATGTGTGATGCAGGGGCTGCTCTTAGTCCAAATTCAGTCACCATGGAAACAAAACTTCTCTTTAAGCATCTCTGGCAGAGCAGGAGGCTTCTTTGGGGCAGACATTTTCTGTGCTTCTCTGTGGCTGCTTTGCTGCTGACAAATACCTGAATTTCCCCAATCTCCTCTGAAATGCAACACGTTTCCACTGTGCCATGTCCATGTTTCTCCCTTAGAACCAAGGTAACACTTTTCCAAAGGATTTAAAAATCTTTGGATACTTAAGATGTCTCTTTTTCCTCCCGGAACAAGTTCACATGGTGTGTGGGCAAGAATTTTATAGGTGCTCTGCCTCAGAGGTAGCAGAAGCATCAAGTGATGTGGCAATTGCTATGGTAACTACTTTTATAATGTTTCAAAGTAAAAATATCATGTGAAAACCTCTGCAGTAGTTAGTGGGTGAGCGAAAATTTGCCTAGGGCAGAGCTCACATAATCCCTTTCCATGTTGTCTAGCTCGTTCCTTTAGTGTGAGTGGCTTTTCCATCCCAGAGAGGATGCAGAGGGTGCCTGGTACGTGGTGCTGTGCATGTTATAGGGCCATTGGAAGGGGTGCTCTTGATGTCCCCAGTGAAAGGGGCTGATCCTGAATCGCAGACTGGATGTCTGGCATGAGGAAAGCAAATATGGGATGCCAGGGCCTGCATCGGAGACCAAGTACAATATTAAATATATCAACCTCTACTTTTTCTCCTCTCCAGATGAGTTAAAAACCTCTGTTCTACGCCTAATATGAGGAGGAGAGTGTTTTCATCTTGAATCCAAAGAACCACTGAAGAATATATCTGTGTCTGTCCTGCAAATGAGACATTGTAATGAGACCATCTTGGAAGAATTCCGACTGTTTAGGGTCGCCCTTGTATGGAGAGAGGAACATCCTCCAAAATCCCTAGGTAAGGAGGAAAAATCCCTTCCTTAAAGTATGTTTTCATTACGTGGGGATTGCCCTGCAGTGACTTTTGTTGAGCTCAGGGTGGCTGCTGTGCAGAGAGGAGCATCCGTGACCTTCATGGCATCAGGAGATGTCTTTGGCCTTGTGTCACCGTCCCCAAGGTTTGCTAGTGCTCACAGGCAGTCTCATGAGGAGTGTAAAGCAAATTGCACTGAGTCAGCAACGAGCAAGCAGAGGAAAGGCCCTGTCCTGCTTTAATTGCTTGATGGCAATGGCAGGGATCAGCATTTCTGGACTTGGTAATACCAAGGACCGTGCAAAAAATCAAAAGGAGGGCGGCCAGCTCTTGCTTCAAAACACTGCATGCCCAACGGGCTGTGCACCCCACAGCACGTGGGATTGCTCCTGGGTGCTGCAACGTGCATTTTGTGAGCCTGTTCTCTAGGCTTTCAGATGGCTTTTTGGAAGTGATAACACATGAGACAATTGAATTTTAGCAGCTCTTTTATGGCTGCTTCTATGGACAGACGTGTCAGCTCTCAAGTGTCCTGTGTATAGGAAGAATCCATTCAGGAATTGCTCTTTCATGGGTAATACACTATTTGAAGTAGCAAAAGGCTCTCTTTGAACATAGCCACAAGCCAGCTCCTGTTTGCATGTTTTACCTTGTCCAGCAAATTATTCAATGCCTATAACCAGCTTAAAAGCTCTATGAACAACCTCTGTTAACAAAATGCACCTGGGTACTTTTAATGTGTGACATTTCAGCTTTTTGTCCTGGATTTTTTTCAGGCATTTCTGCAAGCTGAGGAGCACCTGATGTTTCATAAAGGATTAAAGGTTTTGGTTGGCTGACCTCGTCCCCCGCTGTGCCCGTTTGATAGCGGCTTTGTAGCGCGACGCTGAGGATTTCAGGTTTGGGCTGCAAGGTCAGTGTGCGTTAAGGCTCCCTACGATACCAGCTGCCCCAGGGCCCTGCTCTGAGCAGCAATCTGCAGGGCTCACAATTTAGAAAGACCCTGAGCATTTAGAAAGAGACTGATATATACTAGTGCTGTTTGGATCGCTGCAGTGATATGTTCTATTATGGAGCAAAAAGGGTTTCTACACAGCCCTTTGCAGGCATGTAATGAAGGGCAAGGTGGCTTCAGAAATTTAATTTGTGCAGTGTAGCTCTCTTGTGTCCTTAAGAAGATATGTTCTCTGGCTGCTGTGTTAGCAGTACAAACTGCAGGTAGAATTTTTGATGTTGGCCTGTGTGTTTCCCCTGAGGAGACAATACTCACTGTCACCTGTGATTCCTTCTGGGGGTGTTTACTGCTCACATTTTGCTCCATAGAGGAGTTTTACAATACACAGAGAGCCCACCTGAAGGTGGGCCCATGTCAGCCACTGGCTCATGCAGTCAGTGGCTGCATGGATGTAGCTGCTGGAATGAGGAGATAGGATGAGGAGACGGGACACACGATCCCAGGCTCGACTCCAAAGGGTCTCGTTTGCATGAAAAGCTTCCTTAGGAATAAGAGTGGGCAGCAGTGCTTGCAGAGCAGAGAAACATCAGCGTGAACATGCAGTAGCAGTGATGGGAAGTTTGGAAATAGCATCTCTCTGGGGTAAGTGGCATATGGACCTACTGCACTCAATCCAAAGCATAAAACTGTTCAATTTGCCAACTTGCCTCTGGCAAGCAACTGAGAGGGGTGGCAGAGCACTTAATGCTGTGACCTTGAAAGGCATTGGGAACTGCTGTGGCACTGGAAATGCATAGAAAGCCTCCCTCAGAAGTAGTGTGATACAGTGGAAAGCCTGGATTTGCTGTGCCTGGCCAAGGTGTCTGTAAAATGCTGTAGTGATGTGGCTTGCTATCACTGACCTCTGTTTTTGTAGAGTGTTTTGATACAGTTCCAGTAGCTACAGGGGTTTGCCAAATATTTGACCTTGACTTTATCAAGAAACAGGTCTGATATTGTGCTAACCTCTTGCTATAGTAAATAAAGTCAAAAAAAAAAAAAAAAAAAAACCTGTAAATATGCAAATATCAAATGAGATCTGCTTGCATTCTGCAAGCAGGGGCACTGCTACGTATGCCTGAAGTCTGAAATCCCAGAGGGGCTTGCAAGGACATCACCAGTAGAATAGCATGAGAAAAACATCTCGTGCTCAGAAGTGCAATTATTTGTGTGTTGAAAACCACATTTAGTGCTTAACCCATCTTTTTTATTATATTGGTAGGGAAGTCTCATCACGAAACAATACAGTGGAAGATGATGTACTTGAAGATGAAAATAGACTACAGAGGACTGCAGCCAAGGCACGGTGACTATTCTAGATGACTGCAGGCACAAGCAAAGCTCCTTTTTGCTGGTATGACACCTTGCAACCTGGCCACGTGTTGCTGTCCTTGTGAGTGAGGTGGCATCACGGTGGCCAGCTCGCTCGCCTGCTGATCTGTCACGGGTTGCCCAGTTCACGAGCAGCAAGTTGTTTTCCTCAGTCTGGGTCTTCATTTTATAAACCCTGTATGTGCCAAGTAACATGTAAGTGTCAGTGTTATTTTTTATTTACAGGATGGAGATATTCAGTATTTGCAATGTACTTGGGCAACGCAGCTTTCGGTGACATGGGGAATCAGGTACCCTACAGGACTGATTGCCTGAAACAACACAAGCACCTACTTTCTCTTTAATATTTTTATTACTGTGACAAAGTTAAACCAGAGTAATTTGGGCACCTTATTGGGAGAGCAAGGGATGGGAGGAAATAACAGGGCAGGATTTAGGATGCAGGGGATGTTTTGTGTGAATGCGGAAGTTTGTAATTCCCTGTGACAAAACATGCCCTTTGCTAGCAGAGAGGGCTTAAATCATTTCAAATGAGAGAATCAACGTGCAAATCCCTTTCTAGCTTGAACACCAGGAAAACATTTTGGAGATGATCAAACTTTCATTCAGCTTCTCAGGCCCTGAGTTAGTCAGGACTGTGGATCATAATTTCCAGAGAAAATCTGAGAGTTTTTACTAGTCCGAAGCTGGGCACTTTTGAAAAAATGCTCTTTTTGCCTGAGCCTGAATGTTTCTAACTTGGGTAAACAGGGCACAGCTCATACCTGGGATGGTATGACAAGGTCTCAAGTGCAAAAATTGATGATTACCTCGTGATGGTCCATGCCCAGACCACATCTGGTGATTACAGGGGTCTGTACAGAGAGAATGATCCTGGGCACTGTTTGGAGACCTCAGCTTGTTCACATGGAGCCCCTGATGAGTAGGGCAGAACTATTGGTCAGTAAAATTCTCTGGTTGAAGGATCTCTGTTGAATGCCACTCCATGCAAACGGAGAGGCCATTTTTCTGGATATTAGACTAAACTTTTCTTGCATGTCTCCATTTTTTTCTCATTTCCAAGCCAAGAAACAAGCTGAACTTTTGACCTCCCTACTATGAATGGAGAACATCCTGAAAAATAATTGCTGCAAACAAAATTAATCTTACATTGCATGCAGAACTCCCCTGAAGGATTGCCTTATAAGTGCTCGGAGTTAGATAAGAAAAAATAAGCTCTCTTTACCAGTGTGTGCGCCTCCTAAACAAGCTCCTTTTAAACAACTTGCTGCTTAAATCTGTTTATTTACTGTGGCACGTTGTGCAGATTACGTTTTAAGGAGCTCAGCAACCAACATCGGAGCTTTTACACAAGTGAGATCTGAGGCAAAAATAGGAGTGAGATTTCAAATATCCCATTAATCTTTTCACTTTAGGGCTGAGCCAGCTTAAAATTGCACCAAATTGCTGCCAAGTGAGAGGGAGCCCCAGTCCAACTGCAGACGACTTGGCAGGTCCGTGCAGCGCGGATGATGTCGAGGGTATTTTGGGGAGAAAAGACTGCGCTTTTGGTTTCTCCAGCTCTGAAGTGGTGCCGTGCTCTGCGACAACCAGGTGCCAGTCGGCCCCAGCTGCGTGTGCTGAAGAGACTGTTCTGGTTTGTACATTAATTTCCTTCTGTTTTCAGTCTGCGTGTGCTGAGGTGGCAAGAGAAACGTTTGTGTAGCCTGGAGCTGGATGTGATTTGATCCCTCACACGTGTGCTGTTTGTACTCTGCTGGTCACTGGAAGTTCTGTACTTTAATACTTAATGGTAATTCACCCTTGTAGTGATAGCTGTAGTGGTTTTGGGGGACAAATTCTGCTCCCATGAACCTTCAGTGGAGCAGAGCTCCTTAAAAATGGGTTTTCTCTAATGCAAAGCCAGAGGTTAAGTGGGAAACATGCACTGGATGCCTAACCTGCTGGAGCTGGGGTGTCCAAAAGCTGAGAAGTGATCTTGGGGAATGAGGAAGGATGGCAGAGCTTCCTCACACAGCAGGAATGAGGCCTCTGCCTTAAGGCTTCTTGCCAAGAGAAATGAGTTCTCAATTGTAATGTGTTACAGGTCAGCATTGAAGCACCTTAGGAGCTGTTCCCAGGACCTACCTGCTTCATTCCTGCGTGATCTGCTGTTGGGGAGGTCTTCCCAAGTGGATATTCCTTGATGTTTCCGTGCTGCCCTAAAACTAAGGGACACCACGATTGCAGCAGTGGGTGCATCATGGCTTCCAGTGTCTACTGGATACATAAATCGGGCTATCTACTGCCTAGTAATAGCACTTACTAAACTCACCAACACTTAAAGCATTAGCCTGGAAGTATTTAGCTGTGGTCTGAAGAGCTGGCACCCATCTCGTGTTTGTAAGTGCTTGTTTGCTGGAGAGCATTTGCTATTTCTGTGTGGCTGGGGGTGATGGGGATCCCAGCTTCTACCCATATCACAGGGAGGGCAGTTAATCTTCAGCCCACAAGTTCTCCTTCTAGGTGGCCCATGGATTGACTTGCAACAACCCTGAGGTGCTCTCGGCAAGGCTTGAGAGGAAGACGGAGACTTTGCTGTGCTGGAACCTCTCTGGGCCCTTAGCTTGGACCCAGGCCAAGCTTTAGAGATGGAAACGGGGCCAGCGCAGCAGCAGATGCTGTTCCTTTGAATGGATGAGTAAAACGTGTTGTAAAAGACACGTTGCTTTCAGTGGACTGGCCAGCAAGGACAACGTTTCTGGCTGGGTACAGGGCAAATAAAAAGCAGTCCTATGTTTTAGGCTTGCATGGTGGCCAACACTGGGAGTTTGGGTGTCTCGGGGAAACTCAGTGCCAAGTTTGGACTTAGAAGGACAGCCTGGGAAGGGCTTTTCTCCCAAGCTTCTCTTCCACTGATGTTTCAGGCTGGCGCCTGCTGAGACCTGTGTTCCTGAGGCAGCAGTGGCACCTCCTCCTATGATGTTTCTCCATCCTTCACAGTTTTTTTTCAATGTTGTCCCCAGATCTGGCCTTCTATCAACAGGGCTTTCAAGGGCAAAGTGCTGAATGGCTGCTCTGTCCCCAGCTTTAGCAGAAATCCCCTGCAGTCCCATGAAACGCTCTTGTTTGATGTTTTATTCTCCCATTGAGTAACCTGGAAGATGATAACACTGAAAATGTGTGTCCTCTGTGATGGAGGGCAGGCTGCCTTCTTCAGAGGGCTCTCAGGGGCATTTTGGTGGCCGAGCTTAGCTCAGTGCCACCTCAGTGCCTTGGGTTCCTCAGAGCACCAAAACCTTCGTCCTGGGCCAGCTGGTAGGACATGAAGTTGTGGGACACTTTGGGCCATGGGCTTTTGGGCACAAAAGCCCTCCCCGTAGCAGCCTGTGTTCCATAGGGTTCCTGCCTATGCAGTGTTCTCCCTGAAGGATGCAGGAGGCTTGTATTTGAAAAGAAACACATGGGAGCATGTGCTGGGAAGCTCCACGCTTAGACTATAATTCCTGCATGTAAAAAGACATAGTTTTCATGTTGTTTTTTCTGAGGTGCTGGTGTGTCTCTGTGGTCCCCAAAGGAGGCAATGGTGGCTGCTCCTGCTCTGTGCCCCCGTGCAGGGTTCCTGCATCCTTTTGTGTATCCCTAGGGAAAGAAATCTGGCTCCAGGGGCTGTTGTCAAGAGCTGAACAGCACCACGGATGTGACAGTCCCGCCTGAGACCTGCCCTCCTGTGTGAGCAACCACCAAAACAAGTCAGTAGGAAAGGCTGAGACCATGAGGACATCGGTGACTTCTTCGTTCTGGAGCAAACCAGCGCCCTGAAGTGCCAGCAGATGCCCAGCCATCAGATTTAACTTGGGTGACAGTTTTGCACTGTAGTTCTGATGTTTAACTCAAGGCTCTTGCAGTGTCTCCTGTCTCTTGACCTATTTGCTTGTGTTAGGTGGAATTAAATCTAGTCTGATTCAGATGTGGCAGAATTCATCTTTGCTCTTGGCTGGGATCAGTCCAGGGCTGTAGATTTTTGGAAGGAGCCTGTGCAAAGACAGTGGGTAATTGTGGGGGGCTTCACTGCATGGGATATGCCAAGGGGGCAATAAAAATAAGGGACAACCAAATAAGATCCTAAGGGAAGAAAATAAACTTGAGAAGAATAAATTGTCCGCAGAGTCTCTTAGGAATACACTGTTTGCTTAAGGAGGAGAGCTTAATTAAGCTCTAGAGGTGGAATGTGTCCCTGGGGAGAGGGCCAGCGCTTGGCTTATGCATCAGAGTTGCACATTAACCTGTTTTTCTTCTAGCTGATACCATCCATGTGGGATAAGTTAATTACTTGCTTAGTTCTGATAATTTTTCTCCCTTTCTTGTTGCTCTGCAGACCCAGTGAGACCTACACATGGCTCTGAGCTCCATTAAGGACTGAGGGTAGGTGTCCATCCCGTCCCAAGACATCCATTCTGAAGGTATGTCCATGCAGGAAGCAATCTCCACCTAGAAAAGATGTACAAAAAAACCATGGTATATGCTCTGTACTGAGCCTAGCATCTGCTGGGTGTAGCCAAGAACTTACTTTTGATGAGAGCCTATGGAGAGACTGGAATGAAACCCCTTGGGGGTTGTGTTTGCTTCTTGCCTTGCTCCCAGCAGAGTCTGCTGCACGTGCAACAAAACCAAGTGTTTCCAATCGAGACATTCTTCCTTCTGGGAAAACGGTGCTTGCTGCAATAACTACTAATTTGATAAGAAGTATAGGGAAAATCTTAACCTATTCCAAAGCAAGCTATGGGAAATGGTGCCTTACTGCTCACATGTGCTCCTTGTGTATTTTTTTGTTTGATTTTTTCTTCAGAGAAGTGTCTGTCAAGCCCGGGGAACGTAATATTGTGTGTTTAGCGTGGGTGGAAGGGCATAATTCTGCTTCTGTCATGTTTGAGCATTTCCACTAATTAGGAGAAAGGAGTTCTCTATTTGCTCTGGTTAGTTTTGCTGGTGAGATTCATGGTACCAAGAAAAGCACTAGAACTTCAGACTAAAAATTCACACCTGCAGATTGAAGCAATATCAGTGAGAACTCTTTTGAGGATGAAGGGATGAGACGTATTCCAGAAAACAAAATCTTCCAGTCTAGGAGCTTTCCTGGTAGCAATCACCCAAATTGGACATTAAAATCATCCTCTCAGCATTAGTTACAACAAACCAGGTCCAGTGTTAAAGCAGATTCAAAGCAACCTTGAGTCAAGGCTAAGGTTTTTCTGGCAGTTCCAGACTTCTATGTTTTATTTTTTTTTTCTCCTGGGGAAAAAATGGCTTTTAGCTAAGTTGAAATAAACTTTGTGTATGTGCAGTGGCTGCATGTGCAGATCTGGTTAAGACCTGACCTGTTTGTTTCCCTGTGGGTGAAGGGAAAGCTCTGGAGCCCTGACCGGCCAAACCAATCCCTGTGGAGTCGAGTGCTCTTAAGAGGAGTCTGAACAAGTTGATTAAACCTGCGCCAGCCCGAGCTGAAGAGACACTCATGCATCACACAAACTTGCATCTTGTTCACCCTAAACAAAAGCACAACATAAACATGAGCCAAAATCCATGTGCGTTACCCAATTTAATTTTTCACACTAAGGAAACAATTTGGTAGAAAATAAAGAAAAGAGATGGTCGTTCTCTGTGCACAAGGGATTTGCAGAAGCGCAGGGGGTGCACCGAGGTGGTGATTTGGAGGGTTGATACTACATGTTATAGAAAGCCTGGGCTCGAGTGTTCCCAATCCCCTGGGTACCAGGAGCAGGTCAGTGAGGTGGTATCAGCATTTAGCAATGTCCATACATCTTTCTGAAGTCACTGGACCATTCCCAGAAGAAAATATGCTAGCCGTGGGTGCTAATGTTCACTTCTGCAAGAGGAACTGCTATTGAGGTATTCTATAAAGGCAGGGCAGGCATCCTTTTTTCGTTTCTGTCCTTTTTTTGTGGTAATTCACTTCTTTTTAAGGTAGCAAATGGAAAGCAGACTTCAAAATGACAGCAGAAGGGGAAACGTTGTGTTTTGTTGCTTCAGCACTGCTGAATAGAGGATTCTTATGCTGGAGCACTGCTTTGTGCTGGAGGACCCTTTCAAAGCAGGCCTGAAGCTTTCATGCTCTGGTGGTTGCAATGCAGATGGAACAGGAGGCGTCTTTGTGCTTCCTTTTCATGTCTCTGCACGCTTGGAAGTGGGATGTGTTTGGCTGCTGGTGCCATGGGCTATTTTAATTCCATCTGGCCCTCCTCCTTCCCATCTTTGAAGTGTGGGCCACTTGATTCTCAAGAGGGAGAGGAAGAATGGGAGGTCTTCTAGGTCCATGGGCGGGATGGCTAGAGACCTTCTGCAGGGCCCAGTGTCACCCAGTGACAGCCCCAGGCTTCTGGATATCTGATTTCCCTGAGAAATATTCAGCAAACTGTATCTATATCTCACCAAGAGCCCTGTGAAGGACACTGGATGGAGTGGCAGTCCAGAGGTACTCAGGATTTTTCTGGAAAAAAGCAGCAATATTCCCCAAGTTGGTGTGGGAGCAATAAGCTAAGAAACAAATGAATTTTTTTAATAATTAAAAGTGGTGTCTGATTTTTTTTTTCTTATTTAAAAATTGAAGCTTTCAAAATGTGGAGAGGCATCTGTCGTTGAGGGACATGTGTTTGAAAATACGATGTTTTCTTTGCTGTGAGCAGAGTAATGGGTGTTAACGTAGCAGTGCTTAGTCTTTATGTTCCTTGCTTATGGAGCATTGAAGAGAAGAGCAGTTTGTCAGGATTATTACATGAAGAGAACGGTGGCAGCAGCACAAGGAGGGGAGGACTTGTTCTGATAAATAACCTTGCAAAGAAATAGGGATTCTAATGGATTTTCTGTGTGTGTCTATAGGTGCAGGAATCCCCCATGGAGTCGTGAAGGGTCTCACCTGATGATCCATCTCCCAGGTCGCTGCAGAGCAAGAACAAGGTATTGGAGAAATGCAGCTTTGCTTTCTAAAAAAGCAAACAACCCAAAGCATTTGAGTACCCGAGGGTCAGGTAGGCGATGTATTTGGCTTTTATTTCTGAAAGCATGTACTCGTGTTGATCCTGGTGGGCTTTGCTTTATGCCTGTTCCCAGGATCTTTTCATAATTGGCATAATGACTCCCATTGTGTGTTCTCTGCAAATCACATAGTACACCCACCTTCAGAGGCGTTGCAGAGAGGTGCAACGTCCCTTGCTTAGAGTCCAGCATCCTGAAAGCAGGTAATAACAAAAGCTCTTTTGGGGTTTTGATGAGTTCCAATTTTCACTGTGTTTTGAGACCTAGTTGCAGGCTGACTTGCTTTCTCTCATCCCTCATGTATCTAGCACCGTTTTCTGATAAATTAACAGGAGATTTGGAAAAATCCTAGGTGGAAATAAGGCGTCTGCTATATGCAGTAGCAGTCTCCTGTTCACATTCATTCTGTCTGTCTTGTTAAATTTTTCTGCATTGTTTTCTGATATTGCACCCACTTAATTTTTGCCCTGTAGATTTGATCTAAAGATATGCATAGGTTCCTATATGTGTAGACCTGCAAGAAGTAATTTATGCAAAAAGATCTATTTCTGAAGGCTAGAGAAGAAGCATCTTTAAGTTGGTTCCCAAGCACTAAGCACAATGTTAGTGCAAACTGTAAATGGAAAAGCTGGGTAGTCCATCTGGAGAAGGCTGCGTGGTGCCTTCGTTTCCCATTTCAGCAGCTTTTTCCACCTGCTAATGATCCATTTGCTGCGTAGAGGCTGCCCTGCTGATTGCATTGCTCCCAGGAGAGGGCAATTCCCTTCTTTTTGGTGAGGGCTGCACAGAGCTGCAGTAATTGGCAGCAAGTTTCAGGGTAATCATGAGGCAGCTCGTCAGGGAATTGTGGCTTTGCATAAAGCAAAAGGTGCCCTTATCTCAGGGAGGAAGGTGACACAGGTGACATGGATTTTCTCAGCCTTGGGAAGAGCTGCCTCTCCTTTGCTTGGCTGGCTGATGTTTGGGGGAAGAATTAAGTGGTTGTTTTCCAGGGCTTCTGTTGCTGCCTGCCTTTCTTCTGGGTAATCCTCTAAAATCATATCATATATAGGTCATATTATCATATCAAAGCAATCCTCTAAAATCATATGAGCAGGACTGAGCATCTAGCTTTTCCATGTATGACCTTCAAGCTTCAAACTTCCAAACTCGTTGTTTTCAATAATGATATTTATTCCTCTTAAATTACTTTTTTTTCCCTGAATATTCCAGTAGCCCAGGTTTCCAGTTGTGCTTGAGCTACTTTGTGCTGGCTTGGAGGCAGGAGCAACTTCAAAGCTGGTTTCCCCCCTTGCTTGTGGTCTTCACATGCCCATACAAGTTGACAAGGGCCATCATAGGAGCTCTGTCCTTGAACTGGACAAGGGAAAGAGCCTGGAAAGGGGCATTTGCTAGTAGGTGATAAGCTTGTTTCTCATCCAAGAACTGACAGGAGGGTAATAATTTCTTCTACTTACAAATATAGGTCTGACTAGTATTGGGAACCCTTGTAAAGGGTTTTACTTTCTCCCTACTGTGCTACGTGGGGACTGCTCGTGAGCTGGAGGAGCAATTGCTGCCACTGTTTGAAAAATAAGTAAATAAACAATATAATACAGCGAGATGCATTTCCATGTCCTTCCCTAGATGTGCTAGATTGCAACGTGTGAAGAGCCAAGATGAGCAGGTTTTGGTCCTGATGGGCTTCCTGTGCATAAAAATTGCAGTTTTTTCATAGAATCATAGAATGATGTCATGCCCCCAAAAGAATGCCATTTCCTTGATTTAAATCAACAACCATTTAAATCAAGTAAACTGGGCTTTAATTAAAGCTGCCACTTAGTCCCACGTCACTGCAGTGGTGCTGAGGGATGAAACCAGGGGGTGAGTTGTATTAGTGTGAGCTTCCAGCTGCAAAGATACTCAGCTTTAAATGCTTCTAAACTAGAAAAAGAAGGGAAAAGGAAGGTGAGTTGGAATGGGGTAGGCAGGTATATCCTAAATGAATCCTGTGCTAGGAAAATCAATCTGCAGATTATATTGCAGAAGCCAAGGCTGGGTCTAGTGTTGCTCCATGTCTTTGGAGGCCTGAAAATCCTGAAGTAATTAAAACAGGTAATATAATAGTTACATAACATAGTGCTTTGTTTCAATGTGGTTGCTTCCAGATTTGGAAGAACTTTTTTAATATGCATTTTGGATTTTACTTTTTCTATTTATACATTTTCAGGCTCTGTATTTTGAGGCCCGGCTATGGTATTTAGTCTGGAAAATCCCCAGGGGTGAGGCTTGAGATAAAGCGGAGGGACTGGGCAGAGCTGATCTGCAGGGGCGTTCGTGTTGTCTGCAGCTGAGGTTTTGTGTTGTCACCACTGCCCTTTCGAGACCAATTATTTCCATGCAGGAAAGAGGGAATAATTCCATATAACCATTCCGAGGGTGCTTTTATAGGGTTTTTTTGCAGCTCGCTAGGCTGTTTATCCCCTGGAAACTTCCTGCAGGCCAAGGGCAGCTTTGTAGGCTGCAGCATTTTTGCAAATGGTCCTCAAAGACCTTCCCCCTTTTCCTTATCTCAGTTTTTGCCACCTATTTCCTGCCTGTTTTTATGGTTGCTGCAGGTAAAGCCAGATTCAGCCTCAACATCCCTGTTGTGCTCTCATGTTCGCAGAGCCACTGCTCTCAAGCTCTGGAACGAGGAGCCCTCAGAAGGATAAAGCCATCTCATAAAATTAAAATCCATGCAGTCAATTAGTGGGATTTTTTTGTTAGTAATTACCTATATTGATTGACACTCTGGCTGTGTTTTTAAGGAGAGGGTTTGCTCTGAGGAAAAGAGTCTATGCTTTTAGTAGCTTGGCACTAAGAAAAGCTTGAAATATTTTTTTAAAGAAGATAGTTTATTATAGTCTATAGGAACAACTGAAGCAATATTGGGCATTTTTAAAGAAATTAGTGTCCAACTTTATGGTCAGCAGCTCTGAACTCAGCGCAGATGCATAGAGCTCTTTTAGGATCTGTTCTCAATTAGATCTTTGGCTGTTTGACCTCCAGTCCGTTTCTTTAAACAATATAAGCATACATTTACCATTAAATTTGTATTTGCAATATAAACCTACTTTATGGACCGAGAGGGCCATGACAGGCATTTCTTTTGCCATTAAACACATCCTTTCCTCAACTTTGGTCATCAGTAGCATCAGCATTAGCTTTTGTTCACGCCGTGTCTCTGTACAAGAGGCATCTCCTTGCTAAAAATCTTGCAAAACTTGACATTTTTCTAGTGTGTCCTAAATACCAGGTAATTCAGAGTACTTGGGATCGCAGCAGAGATAAGGGTGAAGCTCCAAGACCTCTCAAAGGCTCAGAACTCCCACCGTCTAGTCCAATAGTAGCTTGTTTATTTTATTAATGAATCCAGAAGGTGAATTTAGAGTGAATTTAGAGACTCTGGGATGTGGCAGGAGGGAAAGAGCATCTGTAGTGCCCAAGGATCAGTAGTGACTGCAGGGGGTCACTGAAGATTTGGGCTTTATCCTGCATATGAAGGACAGGGGGTTGTCACTGCTGGGAGCAAGACACAAGAGCCTTAAACAGTAAGGAAATATTTTAGGTTTTGTTTTTAAATACTCATTTTCTAGAGAAATAAAGGTTCCCAAAGCAATTTCAGCATGCAAAATCTGGAGCAAGCGTGCATTTAATTCTAGAGAGGATGTGTATTGCAGAGGCTGAGTGTGAATGGACATCCCCATCAAATGGAAAACAGCAGCTGACCAGGAGTGGGAGCCTGGGCTGTCGTGTCAAGAGGGAAATGGATGTCTGGAAACCAAAATGAGGTAACATTTTATCAGCAAATTGGATAAACTAGGGTAGTGTTCTGCTTTTGGACACGATGCCTTGGGCAGTCTGCCCATGTGCGAGGAGTCCTGGTGCAGCTCTTACCTAGACATACATATTTTGATGTGTTTGCACAGATTTCAGTGGGTGTTGAGAGAAAGAGAGGTAGGGAAAGAAGAGGTTGTGGTGACAAGTGCTAGTGCTCTGTGATCTCTGGGAAGTGAAGCCCATTAGAGAGGAAGGAGAGCTGAGAGATGGGGATGGCTCTTTGAGAGGCCCGTGGCCACGGCGTCCATACTCACTGCTCCTCCATGGAACAGGATTGCTGGCAAGCAGTGAGAGGCTTGAAGCACAATCTGAATTTTAGAGCTTCTCGTCCTCCTTTTAGTGTGCTTCCCAAGGACCCAATTAGCTGGAGCAGGAAAACAGATGCTTGTATATTCACCATGATCAGCCCGTAGTTTGCAGGTGCTAAGCCTGCTTCTCCTGGCATGAGTTTCTCCTGCTGCAGAAGAGCAGTTTGTGACCTCGTGGAAGGAGTTTGTGCCAACATTTTGTTTTTTCTCCTCTTTTTTAACCTGTCACATGCACACCTGCATGAAAATGAGCTCACTGTATCTAAAGGCTCTGTGTCTCATGTGCATTCATGTTTTCTAGGCTACCAGGTCACTTCACGCTTAATGATGCCTGTAGGACCATGACTGAGATGCTGCTTAAATAAAATACTTGGTTAAAATGATTCCAGCAACGATGTTACCCACCTGAGACTGCTTTTGCTGAGTCTTTGTGGTTGAAAGAAGTATCACTAAGACCAGATAGGAAAGAAAGAGCAAATCAGCTGCTTAGGTTGACATTTTCATACTGCTGGCCTTGGGTTTTAGAAAATTTGTGTGAACATCAAGCAATACAAAATTGAGCTATAATTGATCACTGGGGTCTATATTTTATTTCTAATCATTTTTTTGTGGCTATTTCCTTTGACGAGTTGCATCTTCCTCGCATTAAGAGCTCACTCAGTGATGTGCATTCCGGATACCTTTGCTCACACCAAACATATTGCTTACTTAATGTGTTTTATACTCGAGCCTTTTTGATGTGGTTTATACCCCAGCCCACAGCACAAAAACACTTCAGCAACGTGGTTAGAAATCTGGGTCATTTCTACAGGAAAAGCCTTCAGTGCTCTGTGAAGTCGTTCTGTGCAGGTGTTTGCTCTCTGCAGGTTGAGATATAATCTTAAAACGGCAAGGAGAAATGCCTCAAAAGAAGTTTATTATATGAAATATTCTGCCTCCCCCCCTCAGAAGCTGGTATTGAGGAGAGGTAGCATAATTTCCATAACACTTCCATAGTGATTTTTATAACCCAGATTTTATCTACAGGTCTGAGCTGGGAGAGAGCTGCTGAAATTTAAGTTTCTTTGAATTACTAAGACATTATGTGAAGCAGGCGGTATTTTCAGCTGCAGTTATTCTGGCCTATATTTCATTCAATGTGCTGTTTGGGGTTGGTTTCCATCATTATTTCTCTTCCTCATTGCTTGCTCTGTGTTGTAGGGCCAAAGGAACCGCTTCTGGAAATGGAGTGAGAAGAAAGAAGTAATGAACATGGGGAAGTGGTTTAATCCTTGAGCAGCACAGGCTGCAAAAGGAGCCAAAGCCTGAAGAAGATGGGAGACCATATCACTGGTTTGGTCATCGTTGTGGGACAGTAAGTATAGGAGTTTGCCTTCTGGGGAAAAAGTGGAAAAAAATGCATTTTTCTTACAAAACTCACTTTATTCTTTAAAATTTATCATCATTTCATAGGTCGTTAAAACTAGCTTAGTGATCTGCTATATGTCAGTTCACACTGGCTTTTTCCAGTCATCATAGGGTGCAATCATAGTACATTTCATATGTATTTACTTTAAACATTATAGGAAAGGGAACTTTGCATTTTCTGTCCCAATTAGCTCTCCTGTTGTGGATTACCAGGAAATTTTTCTATAGTTGAATGCTGTGAGTAGACAGTAATACTGTTACTAATATGACAAAGTCAGGTCAGACAAGAACCATAATTAAAAAGCAGTGTTTTACAGCTATTTCAGTTTCAATCAGGAAGGAGGGCAAGATGTTTTTCACCACTTGTATTTTGGTGTCTTTTGCTTTGCAGGGAATCTTGAAAATAAGCTGTTTTTTGATTTCTATCCAAAGTGCACATGACAAGTAGGAATTAAAGCTGAAAATAGTGATGCTTTGGGGGAAATAGAAACGGCAAGCCCCACATGTGAGCGTGAAACTTTGTGCTGCGGCTTCCAGTCAGGTGAGAACTCCAGCTAAAGTCGATGGAAATCCTGCCCGTGGGATTTGGGCCTTGGGAAGCAAGTTGTGAATGGA
>JAVCKT010027262.1:10773-37479 GCA_032273925.1 Rhynchotus rufescens | reverse complement strand
TAAAAATGAGAGTGTAAATTGAAATTAAAATTGCAGTTCTTACTATGAAATGTCAAAGTACTTTGCAGTTCTCCTTATTGTGAAGTCATGGAGTAGGAATACACTGCAAGTGCCAGCAAAGCATAAATGTACGGTAGTTTTAGACTTGTAAAAATATTTATATAAATGTTCATTCATATAAAGTAAATGTCTGTATTTTTATTATTCTTGAAGAAAATCATCAAAGGTTGGTCAGCTAAATATTATGCTCTTTGTTTTCCAGAAACCAGCAAACATTCTGGTAATGGGTGAAGGTCCAGAAAGAGGAAGAGTCAAAATAGGTAAATCTTTTAAGAAAACTTAGTAGCACAACTAAGAAGTAATTAGAAATATTGCATCTTCAGTATAAGACAGAAAAAAAAACTCTACAGAATATTCTGTGATGAAAATATATATTCAAATGACATATCAAAGGAAGTGCATGGAGTTTAGGCTTGTATGGCGATAAGTATATTATGAGTCCTAAGAGACACCAATTTTTAAGTTTTAAGTGTTTCTGATTTTTTTGGCAAAGCTGTTAAAGTACAATGTGTAATTTATGCTAACTTTATTAAATGTTCTTTCTTTTTCTTTTCCCAGCTGACATGGGTTTTGCCAGGTTATTCAACTCCCCTTTGAAGCCATTGGCAGACCTGGACCCAGTTGTGGTGACATTCTGGTACAGGGCTCCAGAGCTGTTACTCGGAGCCAGGCATTACACAAAGGCCATTGGTAAGCTGCTGAGTAAGGAAGAGCTTTATCTTTGACTTTCTTGGAGGAGGGGAGCCATGTAGCAGATATGACACTCAACTGACCAGCTAGGTTTTTCCCTGAAGTGACAGCAGATGGAGTCTGATCCAAATCACAGTAAATCCAGATGGAATCTTTCTGAGGACTCAGTAGCTTTATTTTTAGATACAACTTAGATTAATGTTAGAAATATTAAATGCACTTGTTCTTTTCTTTTTTTTTTTAAATAGAGAAATACTCTTTGCATTGGTTTAAATTGTTTTCTGATGTGAGCTCAGAAATCTTGTAATAGCTTCAAAGGGAAAAAAGCTGTGGCTGGTGAAGCGGGGTTCTCCTCCTGTGTTCTTTATCCAGATGCTTTGCACTTCTGTAAAGCATCTGGCTTGATAAGGTGAAGGGCACTCTCCTGCACAGCTTGCAGCCTGCTGATCATTCACTCCTGAGGGCTTATGAAGCTCCATGTTCAGGAAATGCTGGTGGCCAGATCCTTGTCTTTATTACAACTTAATAAGTTCCACACGCATGATCCAATCAGCCTGAGTGCCTAGCAGTTTGCACAGTAAAAGCACTTGAGGTGCACGGGTGGTTTTCTCTCTTCATGATTAGGTTGCACGTGAAAAGAACTGCGAAGGAAGCAGTGTCCCTGTGTTGAAAGGGGTTAAATCATTCCTCACATGGACAAAGGTGGCTCTCTTGCAGTTGCTGTCATTTTCTTATTGTAGAGATTTCATAGATCTATAGAGATTTCGAGACTTCATAATCTGACTTTCTCAAATAACTGTTGTTTATCAAACTATTCCCATTATGTGTTAGTGTACAAAAAACAGTTTACAAAATGAGAGGTTATATGTTTGCCATGTATTTTAGTGTCTGCTGTACTGGACATTTCTGTACTCGCCTCTACCATTTAGAGTCCTCAAACATGGACCTGAGGTGGGCAAAATTCTGCCTTAGACATTGATCTGGCCTTCAGAATATACAGGAACGGTGCAAAAGTGCAAAAAACTTCTGCACAGGCCTAGCGTGTGAGCATAGCTATAAAACTGTCTATAATAAGAGCTGCATGTTCCTACTTACAAGAACATGTAGGCTGAGGCTTGAAAAATTCTGCTTATGGGCAGGTAATATGCATTTCTATCCTTGGATGGATTTATTGGCATTAAAAAGCTGAAAAGTCAGGTCTTAACCCTCACCATTGCTTTTCAGCTGTTGAAATGAACAACCATCAACCATTAAAATGACTGTTTCCCTTAGCACATAGTGTGGCACAATGGAAGGGTAACTGCAAAGCAAAATGATGTGGAGGAGCTAGCATCCACATCACATGCTTCAGAGAAAGGGGAGCCCTTTGGGCCATCTCTGGCTTGTTTCATGGGCGAATGCTCCTTAGTGCTGAAAGCACATCTCGTGGGCTAATTTCCTTCCAAAAGATTATCTTTGTGCCTTCTGAGATGACTCTGTGGTGTGAGCTGAAGTGGCGACCATCAGATCCATTTCCAAAGCAAACTCCTGATCCAAGGTAAAGTGCAAACCACAGAAACATTCAGTTTGGAGGGGGAGCTCAGGAAGTCTCTAGTCCAACCTCCTGTTTAAAACCGAATCCACTCCAAATTCAGACCAGATTTCTTAGGACCTTGTCCAATCATATTTTGAAAACCTCTAAGAACAAAGATTGCTCAACTTCTTGGGTGACTTGTTCCAGTACTTAGTCAGCCTTAGAGTGCAGATCTTTTTTATTGTGTCCACTCAGACCTTGCCTATCCAATTTATGCTCCTTGTCCCTCTTTCTCCTGCCCTGTATCACCGGGAAGAGCCTGGCTCTGTCTTCTCTGTGACCACTTTGCAGGTACTGTGAGGCTGCTGCTAGAGCCCTGCCCCACAGCCCTCTCTTCTGCAATGTGCACAAACCCTCAGCCTCTCCTCACAGGGCAAGTGCTCCAGTCTCTGATCAGCTTGGTAGCCCTCTGCCTTGTCCCCGAGACAGCCCTGTCCATCTCTGTTTATCCACCCTGGTGCTCCGTGGGCTGTTCTGCTCCTCCTGCCAGGGGAGCAGTACTCGTCCTTGGAGCTCTGTCATCGTGGAGGCCTCTGGTTTCCCTGGGTCCCTTCCCCGGCAGTTGCAGGGCATGGAGCACTGCAGCCCGTCCCTGCTAACTTCTAAAGCCTCTGCTTGCTGCACCCTGCACTTGGTGGAAACGGTGGCTGCAAGTGTTTAAAGAAATGCCAACAGGGTGACTTCAAATGCTTGTAAATGAACGTGATGCTGAAATTGCCTTGAAATTGCTTTTGTGAACATGGGTGGACCAGCTTACTGAGTGACCTGTGCTCCAAGCAGTGCGCAGCTGCCTTAGCTGACAGGTACCTGTGTTGATAGCTGGCGTATTTGTTTGCAGATTTAGCTGTGTGATATGCACCGTTATCTCAGGATATCTCTTTGAAGAATGAATTAGTGTAATGACGTTATTTCTTAATTATGTCATAAATTACTTAATTCTTGCCCCGAGCGGTCTGTAGTCTATGCTAAAACACACACCAGGAGCCCCAATGAGATTTTAAGGGATGATACTGCCTCAGAAAGTTCTCTTTTTTGGTTAATAGTTGATTATTTTTGAGGCTATTAATTCTTATGCTAGTTCTTATTCACACCAATGAATTCCCTGGCAAGGGTCGGAGTGGGTCCTGGGATGCACAGCACACTGTGAGTAGCAAGAGCATCCAAAATACTTGGAGCAGCCGAGTAAAAAGCACAGCAACAAAAACAAGGCAAGTGGCAAGGTAATATTTGCAGGCAGAGTGAAGGATCAGAGAAGGATGTGGTTAAAGATGGGAAAAAAACCCCACAGAGATACATGGAGGGGATCTCTGCGCAGCTGTAGGGCAAGGGAAGAAGGTGGTAACAGAAGGACAGCGCTGATGCTCCTGCACGTTGTGAGTCCAGGCTTGCATTTTGCTTCTGGCATCATGTGCACTTCATCCCGCTGGTGAGAGTTGCCACATGACTGGAGCACGTATGGCTTTTTGGCACCAAATGCAATTCTTCAGCTATCTCCTACATCTCTGTGCAAGAACTGTAGTTCTAACAGCTCTCAAAACGACGCATTCCTCAGGAGTGCTGCTGTACTGCTCTCAGTAATAGCTCATCAGTTATATAAGATGCTCACTTAACTGCTGATCAGGAGAGCAAACGCATTTAAAAGAAGAATGATTAGATATGGCAGTTTGTGAAAAGGTAAATAACAGGCTCTTTGGTGTGTAGCGTCTCAGTTTCCACACGTATTTTCTGATGCTTTCTATAGATAGTGTAATTGTACGTAATCAGTAATCCTCAATAAAATTAGGTTAAATCTGTATTGCACTGGCATTGGTCAATTCTCTTTGAGTTTAACCATTGCAAGAAATATTTTACTTAAGTTTACCTGGGATTTTCTTCACTCTTTTCAGTGCTTTATTGCAATGCATGTCTAAAGCAGTTGCTGCATAATTTAGACTTTTACTGAAGTTTTTACTGTTTTTTAGTTTTTAGGTATCTATTTTTAAATATATTCTATTTTTTATATTTTATATTCTCTTCTTTATCCTTTTCTGAAGATTCTTGTTACCTTATGCCATATTTCCACAATACTTGATAGAAAATGATCCCTGTGCAAAAAACAAAAAAAGGAACAGCTCCTTTTGTCCAGCCTTTGCCAATCGTAGCTCAAAATGTGATGCTTTTCCTTGACCTGTGATATCCAGCTCTTCTTCTAAAATAGCTTTGTGATCAAAGCCTTCAAAAATACAAGTTGATTCTGTAGTTTGCAGTTTCAGGCCGTTCAACATGAACAATGCAAGAAGCATTTCAGAGGCGGCTAGAACTCAATACTTATTAAAAATACAGTGATTTTGGACTTTGGAAAATCCAAAATCCACACTTTTGATTTTTTTCTCTACATTTTCTAATGAGGAATCCTTTCTCCATTTTCTTCCTCTCATTTCCTGTTCTTTGCTTATACTGATGCTGCTTTACTGCCCTATAACCTGAAGTACAGTGTAATTTTTAAATTTATGTTATTATAACAAATTAACTTTTTTTTTTTTAGTTAGCTCTGGGTAGTTGGTACTTGATAAGTGCAGAAAACATTTGTTTAGCTGCACATAAAACATGCATGCCAGCAAGTGCACTTCTGAATTTTTTCTGGGCCTTATGTTCATTAGATTTTGGGGATTTGAACTGCAGGGAAATATTTCAATCAGTGCAATGTGTTTAAATAGAAACACCAACCTAAACACTGAATACTTAATGTATAAGCACACTTCATTATTTTTCAGGTAGGTTTATATTGGCATTTTCCCCTTATTTGTTTTGTTCCTTCATCCTCATGAAATATTTTTCACTTGTGTGCAAAAGAGAGTCAGAAAAAATACTTGTTGCTCAGGTATTTTTGAGCAACATAACTATGTTTGTTTTCAGCAATAAAAATACTTTGTTGCTCAAAAAACAGAGAGAAATAGCTTTTGCATTCTGCATATTAAAAGAATAGTTAAAAAAAACAAAGAAACAAAAGCTGTTAGAATTTCATGGGGAATAATATTTAGATGATTATAAATAAGGAAAATGTCAGGCAGAACCTAAAGGCCGCTTTCTATTCTGTTGCACAATATAAATCTGTACTAACGTTATTGCAGCCATTGGAAGTTGGTCTGGATTTTCAGCTCCCTAACCTAAAATCAAAATCTACTCTCCTGAGTTCATATCCTAGTATTTTAACAAAAAAAAGTAAAATATACAGAGGAAAGTAACTTGAACAAGCTTTAGGTGAAACCGAGTTACCAGAAGAAGATAAAATAACTCTGATAAAATGTAAATAAATATAAAATAAAATTTAACTCTGATACATTATTTAAATATAGTATATATGCAATATATAAATATATAACATTATATATGTATATATATGTATAAAATAACTCTGGTTGTTAATAAACTTATTGAGCTTTTTGAAAGTCTCCAGAGAAACAGAAAAGGTCATTTTCTAAGTGTCAAAATGATAAAGAAACAATTTTGAAGCAATGAGGTCCCATGCTCCGTTCACTGATGGGCAAGGACATTTCCTGCAATTTTAAGGGCAATCAAGGAAACGATTTGAGGTAAGATTAAGGAAAAAATAAATAGACCTTTTGCGTGAAATTCACATTAATGCGGCTTTTTCATTCTGGGAACATTAAAATAAAAAAGAGAATATTAGAACAGTAAGAACTTTTTTATCATAGATGTAAATTGATAAAGCATGAGGCAGTCTCTGCTATGATTCATTCTGGGGAATCTTGAAGCGTAATATCAAGGAAATGGCATGATGAAGCCTTTTTTTTCATATCAAGTTGCAACTTGTGTAGTTATCAGTGTTATCAAACAAGAACACGTTACCTTACCTCTCCTTACAACCTGCCTTAATTAAAGAAAGACAGGATAATGTCATGTCATGGCTTACAGCACTCTACAGTTTGCATTTTGCTGGCAAAACCTTCTTTAGTGTGACTGTCAGCCCAGGCTTTAAGGCAAGCTGAAAGACTGTCTGGAAACAAAAAACAAATGGAATTAGTACTTATAAATTGAAATTCCTAAGAAATCTCCTGAACTGCTGGGTTACAACATAGTCAGGTGAGGAATGATGATTCCTATGCCTCTAATGTAAGTGAGCAGGAATGTCAGTAATGGCCATGTGGCAGCTGCATTTACCAGCCTAAGGAATAAGGAAAACTGTAACTCAAAGCTTGGGCAGTGCACTGTCACCTCGTTCCATTTCCAGACGACCATATGGTTCTGAAAGCTGGAAATGTGTGAAAGGTATAAGCAGATATCAAAACGCCTTTGAAAGCAAATGTCACGGGAAAATATTGGGTGTATCAAAGGGAATGAATTCATAATGAATGCTGGAATCTGTCAGAGTTTCAGCAGCTCGCTTCAACTTTATCCAGGGGGAAAGAAAAGAAAAAGAGGGGAATATCTGGGCAATATTACGTGGGATTTAGGGTGGAAATATGTCCATGTGTGCTCCATATTGCATGTGCATTGAGGCCCCCTTCTCTGACTGTGTGGGATGCGCTGTGTGCCCATGGATAAATTCCTAAAGCCCTCTGATCCTCTTGTTCTAGGAGGGCAGGGGAAGGGCGGGGAGAAAATAAGACATTCCTGGAAAAGGTGGTGAAGCAGAAACTCCAAATGGGGTCACTGGGAAGATTGGATCGTCCTTGGGAAGAATTTGAAACAGGTTTTTTCGCCTGTGGGGTGGTGGGGACTACTTTTAGACATCCATGAAGGGTAATTAAGAAAAGCAAAGGTAGAGTCAGTTAGTTTCAGTTTGCTGCGTAAGGATCCACATTCCTGTTGCTGAAGATTGAGGAGGTGGAGGAAAGTAGAAAAGAATTGCAGAAAAAAAAAGGAAAAATACTCATTTATGTGCTCTGAGAAGAGTAACTCAGGATACACTAGGAAGGGAGCCTTGTTCATGCCCTGGGCAATGTTATATGACATGGGAAGTAATTGGAATCAGATGATATTTTGTGGTAAACTTAACTTTGGCATGTGGTAAACTTTCTTCATTTTGATTATCACAGTTCTTTTTTTTTTTTTTTTTCCTGAGAGGCAAAATATTTAAATACCAAAGATTAATTGTGATACTCTAATTATTGTAGGTGCTAAATGATTTACTGCTGTTTATCCCTCTTTGACAGTGAGCTCTAAAATACTTCATGTGTTTCTTGCTTTCAGATAATATAAGGAGGGACATGACACTGTGCAATCTTATTGCTGCAATCACCTAAAAAGGTTTTCGTAGCAGATTATTAGGTCATTTGAACAGAACATTTTATAGATAGAGTCATGAGTGTTTTGTGAAACTTTAGAGGCTGGCAGCGGCTCAGGGTGTATTGCTGCACCGTTTAATACATCACCCAGCTCAGGATCTCACCTTCTGGTTGCTGGCTTCTTGTGACTGCTGAACTGCTCTCGCTTGTCGTTTTGTTAATGTCTGTAAAGAAGCTAGGAAGGCCTGTGGACAGGGGCAGGATGAAGGCTCTGAAAGATGTGACCGAGATTTTGTGGCACCCTCGTAGCTGGCAGGACGAGGGCAGTGGCAGCGACTCGCAGGACAGCAGGCCAGGCCAGTGTCTGATGCTGTAAAAACAATTGGGTTGCTCTGAGGTGAGGCAGACAGTAAAATTTTATCTTCGAGGACAATAAAACGGGTCTCGGGAGACTCGAAGTTAAATATGGACTCAGTCCCAAGCTTTGTGTGTAGTTTACAGCGTGCCATTTAATCCATCCCATGTGTTGTTTCACCATCTATAAAATGGGGATGCTACTTAGTAGTGTTGTCCTGAAGATTAAAATCAGTTGCAGAGAACAGGGATCTCCCGGACATGGGTGTTATGGATTATTTTCATTGCTTCTGTGAATAAATTAATTTATCTGAGAACCTGGGGATATTGTTTAGCAGTTGAAGTTATCTTGAGAAATATACCTCATTCTGTATGCTTAAAAACAGGTTGGGGGGGGGGGGCGGAAAAAGGGAATAAAAGAAACAGCAAAACGACTCAGTTTTCAGTCACAATTACAGTCTGCAAATTGTGCTCATTTGCAGAATGATTTTTAGCTAAGGGAACACGTAAATTGTGTGAAGGTTGCTGTATGGCAAATGAAAATCCAAAATATTCTTTTGGATTCTTTGGACTACAACTTAGGTTGTTGGTGAAGTTAACCTGTAAACTTCTATTGCTGATCACTCTTCTGTACACTCCTGATTCTTTTCTCTTCCTGCAAAACATATGAAAGAAGGAACCAAGGACTTTGCCTTTTTAATCAGTATTTTGACAGATTTGCTATTAGATATACTATGCTATTGGATATGCTAAGTTACTGTGATTTAACTGTATGTGGATTATTTTAGAATTGGAAAATCAAAATAGGATGAAATACTTGGAGGGCAGATTCTCTTCTGTAATGTTAACGGTGTGATGAAAAAAACTCTTTGAACAAGAGATGCCTTCAAAAATCCCTCTGTACTTCAAATCTTGACAGTGATCTGTGACCAAAACCCCTCCCTGCCCATAATAGCCTGTACTGTTTCTTTTTATTTTTAGTTCCTTTTTTTCCCCTTCATATCAGAGAGTTTCTAGTTCTTCCCAGCTGTGAGCAGTCGTGGTGCCTCTCTGTGTGAGCCAGCCGGTGCCTTCCCTGGAGCTCCCCCACTTTGCCTTTTGCCAGGCAGATGCAGCAGCAGCAGAATTGATCCTCTGCCCTCCCAAAGCAGCCAGCTCTGGAAGTCCAGTTAAAAAGAAGGATTTAGACATGAATTTACCTTGCAATGCCCATCACAGGCAGGAGGGAATAATGGGTGCTAATGTGGAACACAGATGCTGACTTGAGAAAGCAAGAAGCAGCATTTGGAGAAGATGAGGAAATAAATTTTGCCCACTTCTCTTTGTCCTCAACTCTTTTCTGTGTGTTTCAGTTGTGATATATTGCAATTCTTTGGGATAATACAAATACATAGTTCTTTTTATATATGAACAGGTAAATGGTTTGCTGCAGAACGTCTCAAGAATGTTTGATAGTACTTTGTATTTTAAGGCTTCTTTGACAAAGCGGTGAAGCAAAGGCTGATCTTATTTTCTTAAAAAAAAGGTGAGGATGCCATATAAAGATGCAGAAGATTGTCTCTAAGACCTGGCTGCGTGAGTGCTCTCCTCTAGTTTACTAGTGCAGTCACGAAAGCTTTTAATGTGCTCTGTCCACTCCCTTATCTAAAAAGGTTGACCAGCAAAAGTTGGTTTTAGAACTTGGTTGAAAATCAAGCAGCTGCCATCATAACCATTGAAGATCAAGCACCTACCATCATAGCCATCCCGAGATGCTAACTCCTGCAGCGGGGGGTGTTTCAGCTGATTCATCAAGCCCAGTTACTTCAGCAATATTGACTGAAGCCTTCAACACCATGGTGCTGATGAGCACTTCAGTAGAAGGACTTGTTCTCAGGGCAGATCGGGGATTGCTCCACAGGCTGCTTGGGAACACTCCTGGCTGGCAGCAGGGTGGCAGTGGATGGCAGTTCGTTTCATAGCCTGTCTGAGAGCTGCATGTAAGAAAGTGGGAGATACCCTCAGTACCGTGTTAGCAACAGCTGTAAGGTTGAATCCCTTCAGAACAGAAATGTTAAGAAACTGCAGAGTGAAGCCCTCTACTTAGAAGGCCGAAACCCTCTCAGCCTGTGCAGGCGTAAGATTTCGTTGTGTGAACACACTGACTGAAATAAGCTAAGCATCAAAAGCCTTAATAACTCCCAGAAAAGACAGCTGTGGAGTTGTGAACTGGAACGAGCACTTGAAGTGCTTCTCATACGTGCTGCTGCCAGGCAGCAGGCCTTTTGCTCAGCTTGGGTTAGCTGGAGATGGTGGTGACAGGTTGGACCTGGTGAAAAAAGGGAAGTTGGACTGGTTGATGACACAAGCCAAGTGCGAGTGCCCAACAGGTTATAAACTCGCTGTCCCTCTCCGTTCAGCGTGGAGCTCACCTCCAAGAGCTGCACTGTGTGCAGAGAAGTTGTGCTTTGTGAAAATACTGTAATATAAAAATCTGTGTTTGATTAGGCGGGAGGAAAAAGTCTGTTTCCTTTTTGAAGAAGATTTACTACTCTGTTCTGGTTGGCTGCAGTTCAGAAAAGCACACGTAAGGGCAAGAATTTTCCAATATGCTATGCTCTTTGTGCAGTATATTTTACAATATGAGATACCTGTTGTTGTTGCTGTGATGGAATAAGAGTAAAAAGATGAGGGGCAGAGAATTAATAATAAAGCAGCAAGATTAAGATCCTGGCCTCCCAGTCCTGTGCTCAGACAATACTGTCAGGCTTTGTTTTCATGTGATAAAGTGACTCTGCAAAGCAGTGGATGTTCCCAGTGAAAAACTTTGTAAATATTCTTTCAATATACAACTACATATCTTAATTCTCTCATGGTCATAGGGAAAAACAACGTGTTGGCCGTTCTGAATACTTTGCAAAGCCACGAGCATCCTTCATGCTGCAATGAGAAGCTTTCACTTCTCCTTTACTTACAGTAGTTTGCTATTTGGTGGGGGGGACTGGCCGTCAGGCTGCAAAGCTGTCACCCATTAGATTTCTTGTGCTTTTGGTGACAAGTGGGTGGCGTGAAAACCACGGCCCCTCTGCCATCCCAGAGCCACCTCAAGAGGGCTTAAGAGCAGGGAGCAAACGGGGCTCTAACTTTCCTGACCAGCACCCAGCACTTGTCCCGGTGGCCCAGTTCCCTAGTTCCCTGCCCTGAAGGGCCATCTCCTGTGTCTGGAGCTCCCGTCTTTCTGTGGAAGAGGGAACAAGGAAGGAAAAGGAGCCGGGCCAGCTGTCGTGCAGCCTTTCCCCTGCTCTTTCAAGGGTTTGGGCCTGCTCCAGTGCTAGTCAGTGTGGTTAATCTGTAGCTTAAACAGCAGTAGCCTCAGAGACACCACCAAAGACCGAAGAGCTAAGGAACTGTTGGTGAGAATGGGGCTGTAGGATATTGTTTTGGCCTTGGGAAAGATCTAGGGGAGAGAGGCACTGCAAATACTTACAAAGTGACCTGTTTAAAGAATGCTACATTTTTACAAAGGCAAGTATTGGAAGCTTAGGAAATGCCAGATTTACTGATTTCCTTAAAAAAAAAAAAAAAAAAAAAAATTCTTGTGCTTTATGATATAATTGTTAATAAGATTATGTGTTTTCCCCCTGAGGTTTCCTCTAATACATAGAGTGCACAGAGAAAGTACCAAGTTGCCTTTGCAAACATAAATCCACGTTTTGGGGTGTAAAGGTCTGTGAATTAAATATTTAATTCCTTTAATGTGGATTTTTGGTGTATGGTTATATTTTTGCAGCATGAGGGGGCATATTGGCACCATCTGATTCTACTGCCACTCTCCATATTAAGTCATTTATTTTAGATGTCATCAAGACTACCACAGTAAATTAAATGTAGCCTTGCAAGCTAGATAATGTGCCTATGCATAGCAGCAGTGTGAAATCGTATGATCTCAAGGTGCTCATGTAAATAAACTCAGGAGTGGAAGTTTAAGTGGGAGAATAAATTTTTGGATAACCTAAAATAATTCTGCTTAACGAGAACAAAGAAATTCTGGTCCCCCTAAAGCCCTGTAAAAATTCACAGTTGATTTCAGTGACCTCAGAATTTAATTCCGGATGTTCCAGAAGTTTTAAGATGTAGTAGCTGAAATATATGAAATTCTTAGGAGAATTTTGAAAAAAGGGCAGCTTGCTTTAAAAAGCTAGAAGAGAAGTGAAGGAAAGGTGAAGGGCAGGTGAAGGAGCTACAGGTGAAGGAAAGAAAAGCAGGCGGTGAGTATAAGGATAGGAACTTTTATGACTGATTTTAACTGAGATGGTTTTGCCTTTGAAAGTTTGAGCCATCTTGACCCTCGGCTGGTTTGTTGTCTGCAGAACACTTAATCCTTGTGTTTTTGCAGTATAGGCTCCTGCTCTTCAGTCCAGCGCTTTTCCGACCCTGCTCAGCAGGGTCAGTGGCGTTTGCTAACGGAGCAGTGAGGAACACCAGATTTCTGATCTTTAGCCCCTTGAGATGATATTTTGCTTCCCCATGAAAAGCCCTTCGCATGTAAATGTTTGATCCTGTTACCAATTTTGCACAGAAGATGTCAAATTTAGAAGACTAGTTGTAATGTATAATAAGAGTAGTAATATAAAAATAAACCCACCCTCTATTTTATTGCCTAAAGTATTTTTTAAATGAAAGACACGAAAATTGAGGCCTTAACTGGCTTGGTTTCGGAAGGGCCTTGCTAACTGTGGCTGCTTGGGCCCTTGCTTTCACCCTCGCTGGAGGCAGAGGAGCTCTGCTCTGGGATCCTGCTCCTTCGTCAGGGTTTTGCTTCTTCTAGAATCTACATTTTGTGTTCAAAACCAAAACAAAACAAAAATTCAAAACAAAAAATGAAAAGTCTAGGTTGGCTGAGATACTGTTGCTACTAAGCTAAGCCTCACTGACAATCAGGTGCCGATAAGGAAGTATTTTCCACAGCAAAATCCTGAATTCTTCGTTTCTTTTCTTAAACAGGGTTTTGTTGATGAACCATGTAAGTTTAGCGGCCTGTTTGTGTGTTTCTTTCCTTGGATCTACTTAGCAAATACAAAGTATTTCATGTTTGTCTTCAGTGAAACACTGTAGTTAATATGCATGGGAAAGAGGTTTCCTTTCGCCAGTCAAGGCCGTTGGCTCAAATTGTCTTATTGTTTCAGTAGCCTTAAAGAACATTTCCAAAATACTGGTGTAAACACCGAGATGAGGCGGTTCTGTCCCACAAAGGAAGGAGTACATGGGCATTTGGAGGATATAGCCAGCCCTGGCATCGCCACACCGACACTGGCACCCTTTTGGACTTGCTCCTGGGCTTTGGCCTGCAGTGCACTGTGTCGTGCAGGATTTTCTCAGATTTAGCAGCTGACCTAGAAAGCCGTTGGCATCACCGACCTCGAAACTGGGACATGCACCGCCGTGCAAGTGCTGGACACCAGGCCTGTGTGGGAGGCATCTGCTTATCAGCAGCACGGGGCCATCTTTAAAGGGCACTGCTTGTTTCATTTTATTTTTCTTTTTTTGCCCTTTACAAAGCCGTTACGTTATACCTGGAAAAAAGAGATGTTACAGTGGAAGGATATTGAAGAGCCGTGCGTGGGAGCCGAGCAGGTTGTTCACAGGAGGATCTGGGGGAAGAGCTTTGCTACCAACGCCTTCCCTCCCACCCCTCGTTCAGAGAAAATGAATTTACTTCCAGCACCAGACAGCAAAAGTGGCTTGTGTTTAGGTTAGGTATAAACTGGGGGGAAAGGGGCAGTCTGGAGGTTGTGGAGAGCAGAGGACTGGAAATATTGGGGGTCATGTTAGCGTTTGTATGCATAACTTTGCAGCCAGGTCTCTGGGCCTTCAGAAGTTTGTGCTCGGTGCAGAAATCTTTCCAGTGACCCCGCTGTGGAGCAGACCTGCCCCGTGCTTGTCCGAGTGTGCCCATTCCCTGGTGAGGAACAGCTCGTACCACGCATCCTTTTGCCAGCCTCGTGTTCCTAGAGGAAAGGGTAGAGGGCAGAGCCGTCCTGATAGCAACGTTTCCCTCACTCACATTTATTAGGATCTTCCTGGGCCGTCAGATCGGAAAGCATTTAGTCCTCAGCACAACCTTCTGGGATGTGTGTGGCCCAGTTTTCAGTGGTTCAGGGACCTACATGTTGAGTAGTTGCCATCTCCTCTTCAGCTTTGGCTCAAGAACTGTTGGAAAATTATCAGATATTTTTGCCTTTTTAATACATTTCAGACTTATTTATAATAAAACTGTTATATGGTTATAAGTATTGTAAGAAGCTTCCATTGTATTAAAGATAGAAAGGCACTGGGTGAATAAGATGTGCTCTATTTGAAAAATACTGCTTACATTTTTTAAGCCTTGCTTTGTAAATACCCACTTATAAGGGGCAATATTTCTTGTTTGGAAAGGACTCTTTGATTTTAATGTAATATAATCATCATTAATCCTTTTTTATGGCCCATATTGTGAAAAAATTTGAAGTGAGGCTGCATAGGGAATTACTAATTGCCACATTTTTTCCATAGTCAGATCTTAAGTTCATATTTGTTTGACTAGCATAAACAATGTAAGGAATAAACACATGCTAGGGATGCTTGCATTGATGAAGTTATGTTTTCCAGAATTTATTCCTGCTACATAAAGGCTAACATTGTAAATAATGACTGCAAATTATAAATCTTACCAAAAAAAAAAAAAAAAGAGAGAAATAGAGAAACTTGACAGAAAATCATTAGCAGTGGGAATGGTTTCAATATGCACCAAGGATGTGTTTAAGATCAAGTTACACAAAAGTTAGATTCATGAAGAAAAGGCCCTGACCTGTTTGAACTGCAGGTTTCCAGCTGTTTAATCTTCACATATGGAAATGAAAGCTTCAGGCTTTCTCTGCTAAGTATTTTGAGTACTTTATATTAATGCTTTGAAGCTGAAAGGTATGTAGGAAGAAACCTAAAGGGCTGAACTCTCGCACTGTGCATTAATTCCTCAGGAACGTAACGTATGATCGATGTTAAAATGTGCTCGTGTTTGACTTAGCCAGAAATGCAGTCCAGAAGTGTATCAACCACCAACTTGAAGTTATCGCTGTTTATTCAGATGTAACTTTCAGTTGCAATAATGCCTGTCTTTTTGAATTCTCAAAGGGTTTAAACGTGCTGTCTGTATTAATCACAGAGCCAGGAAATGGGAATTCATCGCCCCAGCAGTCCTTCTCTTGCACCACTCAGCTCATGAAGCAGCAGAGGTTCAAAGGGAGACTTCCCAGTTTAACTTTGCTGTCAACAAGATTACTACATTTTTTTTCTTTTTTGCCTTCAGATGGAAAAGATCAGTCAGGATGCAGCAGTAATGAACAGGAGAATGTGCCGCAGCCCAGCTGCTCACTCCCTGTGTCCTGGGCATAGGTCTCCTGAAGGCCACAGGAATGGGGGGCTACAGCCCCTGGCCTCTAGATAAAGCTTATCCATTTGGAAGGAAATTTAATAAACAAGTAGTTTTGCATTAGGACGCAATTCTTCAAGTAAGAGATGATTTCTGTACTTTTGTAGATAATTTGTGTCTACTACCCAGGTAGGAACTGTAATTAATAGGCTGCTTTAGCTGCTCGAGCTGATAAAATCTCCAGAGCTAAAGATCTTCTTCTCATGCAGATGACACTAATGAGAAAATCAAAGCAAGATAAAAACCTGGGAAAGTTTTGCAATGCCTCTTGCAAGTTGTACTCTGTAGAGATGGCAAAGTCTGATGAGATGTTATCAGACTTTCCTGTAAAGGAGGATGGGGGAAAGGCTCATTATCAATTGGGAGACTCCCCAGAAAACCCCACGCCTGTAACGCAGTGAAAACGGAACAGAGCTGGTTTGGCAAAGAGAGGGCCTGGTTTGGCAAGAGGAGAGGGCTCCTTTTGCATCTCCCCTTCTGTGATTCTTGTGAGGAGCAGTGCTGGGTTCTGTAGGGAGCAGGCTGGTGCCTGCTAGGCAGGAGCTCCACACAGCACCCGTGAGAGCCGGGGGGATCTGAGTCTCTGCCGTGCCGGCGTTGACTAAAACTATAAGGGGGTGGTATTCGGTTCAGTCTGAAGCTAAAAACCAAACTCCAGCTGGTTAGTTCTCTACCTATTCTATCTTTAAAGTAAGAGAGACTGCTTTCTCTGGACATACTATTAAATTCAGTGCAGTTCAGAAGGTCTCCCAGAGTCGTGTAGTCTATCCTCAACTATCAAACAAAGCTTCTCCACTCTTGTATTCAATAATGTGTTCATTATTTGTCTAATCTTGACATCTTTTTTCCAGAGTTATATCCTAGACACCTTTTATTCTGTCTCTTTTTTTTTTTTCCTGCCAGTAATCTTTTCCTCACTGACAAATTCCTACTTTTGTTCTAAGATACAAAATAAAAAATTGAGTCTTAAAAAATACCAGGACTCATGGTATAATAGCAGCTAGGACAATTATATGTGATCTAGAATTTCTTTTACAGTAATGAGACAGTTGTTCTTGTATATCATATATTTAGTTTTGAAAAGCATGTTAATGAAAAGTTTATGCAATGAAGGCTGCTGTTTCCTAAGATGAAAACAGCAGTATATCACGCTGCTGTTTTGTGCATATGTGTGAGATGTAGATGAGGTAGTTCTAATATGGCTCCAGTGGGAGTTAGCTGTCAAGCAGCATTTTTTTCCTTAATTTGGTAATCAGTTTTCTACTCTCAATTAAAATTAGGGTCTTGTTTTTCTGTTTTAATCTAGCTTGCACTATTTGTCTAGACAAATAACTCTTCAGCCATTAGCCTCTTCCTTATTAGTGTGTGTTTGCTTATCAATTATCTGTTTGGAATTGTTCTAAAGTGTGTGATAGAATTTTTATTTGAATATATCCTTTGGGGATATTAATGTTCTGGTTATGAAAGTCAGCTGAATGCCCTTGAGGCTAAGTTGTTAGCAAATACTGTGTGAGTTTCTGCCATAACTGTGAATACGTTAAGTGCTGGACTGCCAGTTTACAGTTTGAAACAGAATTTGGAAACTGTGATTTTTGCCTGTAAAATCTAAAGATACATTTTTTTTCTCTTTTTTGTTTATTATGTATTATTTTTTCAAATACTATATGTGGTTGTGTGGATTGTTCAGGAATTGTATCAAAGCAAAAAGCAAAGCGATGAAATGCAGTGAATTTGCATGAATGATCCTGCTTCTCTCCTAGATATTTGGGCAATTGGCTGCATATTTGCTGAACTGTTGACTTCGGAACCTATATTCCACTGTCGTCAGGAGGACATCAAAACGAGTAACCCCTTCCATCACGATCAGCTAGATCGCATTTTCAGTGTAATGGGATTCCCTGCAGGTAATTTATTTTCATTAAAGGGCAAACTGAATTTTGTTCCAAAAGGGGCGCTGAGTTGTTTTTACAGGTAGGCAAAAGCTGTCAGTGTGATGTATTTGGAAGTGCTGACAATTATGGAGCAATAATACCAGCAAACATAAGAACTCAAGCAACTCCTGTAGCTGTTGATTCTCACATGTTACTTAATCTCTCCTTTAAGTATTTGAAATGCTTCTCTCTCTCCTTTTTTTCTTTTCCTCCTCTCCACGAAGATAAAGACTGGGAAGACATAAGAAAGATGCCAGAATATCCGACTCTTCAGAAAGATTTTAGAAGAACAACGTAAGTGGATGATAAGAAAAGTTCAGTGAATCTAGCCCACGTGCAGAAATCAGCTTCTGCTGTCTTTGAACTTTTCTTATCGCGATTGTTTCTGTTGTAGGACTGTGACAGCTCTCCTGTTTTAAATTGGCTGTTTTGCTTGAAGGGCATCCCTGAGTTCTTAAAAGCATCAGCTGGGTGGCCTCAGTTCTGTAGAAGGGATGACCTTTTGGGAGTACCATTTAGTCTGTGACAGGCTAAATGGAATGGGGTTGTTTAAACCACTTATTCAAGATAACTTCATTCATTTTGTGTGAGAAGAAATAGGGAAGAACCTCCCTCATCCCTTCGAGCAGCAGAGACCAGAGGCAGTAATGTGGTGGTCATAAGCTGCTGTGGAAGGTAATGTGTGCAACAGATAGGGATGCAAATCCATCTGGAATCTGAGAATTTCCTGCTTGTATGTTGCCAAGTGCTTTGTCTAAATTAGTCAGGTGATGCTGAAAGTTCAGAAGGCATAAGGAGCAACACAGATTCAATCATATTTTAAGGAAGAGGAATGGGATTCAGGAGCTTTGGATTCTGTGTCCGGCTCTCTTACGGTTTCATTATGCTGACTTAAACAAGATAAGAAACTGTTCTGTGCCTGAAGTTTCTTTCTCTTTGAAGCAGCCATAGTTAACCTCTGCATTGATAGATTAAAGGCAAGACCCAGGTCGTAACATATTCTGGGTGTTTTCAAGCTCTACAGCTATATTGACTGTGTGGTTATAGGTACCTGAGAACGTTGCATGTCCCATAGAAACAATCTACAACCAGCGGATTTTCCTGCTGGTACTGCTGCCATTGTTAGTGGAAGGCAGGCTTGGAGTGTCAACTGCTGGATTTCTGATGGCAATTCTGTTCACATTTTATTTGTTAAAGGCTGGGAAGTGTTTCAGTGATGACTTGGTAAAGTTCTGAATGTTAACGCTGCTTTCTTTCTGAAATGTCCTTGTCAACAATATTTTTCAGATATGCCAATAGTAGCCTCATAAAATACATGGAGAAACACAAAGTCAAGCCTGACAGCAAAGTTTTTCTTTTGGTAGGTACAATTTGAAAATCACTGTGACACTAGGAGTGAAGTGTGTTTCTGGTTATATCTTATGCTTATTCTAATGAACACCTTTATAAAAGAAATCTGTTTCTCACTAACGAGGCCTTTTGAAATGTTTGTACGTTCATGTTCAGGGTGTGCTTAACCTGCTGCCACTCCAGATCTGAATTACTTACCTAAATAAATCTGCAGGGCATTTGTGTTCCCAGTGCTACTCCTAGACTTGCTGTACAAATAAAACAGTGTTACGTATCCCCTGGTTCCTCTTGCCTTCTGAATCCCAAGAGCTAAAGACTTCTGTGGGACAAAAGAGGAAGAAAGGCTAATAGATGTACACGTAGGCAAAACAGTTCTTGACTTATCTTGTGAAAGATCCACAAAAAAGAGCAAAGCTTGAAGGAAAGATGTACATTGCTCTCCCATATCAATGGATTAGAAAAGCACCTGCCTTGGAGGCTAGGAGTTTGTTGACTCTGAAGCAGACTTCCTGAAGCCTCTTGTGTGTATCTGAGGCAGTTAGGTTGTTTTTTGAGCTACCTTTGGTTTTGCAAGATGAGCTCTGAGGAGATCTTCCAAACCTGCTTGGATGCAGCCCTGTGCCACATGCTGTAGCTGACCCTGCGTGAGCAGGGGGTTGGACTAGGTGACCTCTAGAGGTCCTTTCCAACCTTAAGGATCCAATAATTCTGTGATCTCCTTTGTAATCTTGGTTGATTGAGATTTGGAGGTGATGTGTTCAGCAAGTCTAGCAGATAGAGAATAGGTGAATATGGTACAAGTGACTCTTGACAACAAGGAGCGTATCGTGCCACTCTTCAAACTGACACAGAACGTTAATGTCTGCATGAAAGCCAGGAAGTCTTTCCATCCAGGAAGAGAGGCATCTGCTCTTGCTGTCCATGAATAGCTACAGACATTATATTTATAGCCATCGTGTCAGGCCAGTAGGTAATCTTGAACTGGAGAGCTTCCAAGAAGTGTGAGAGTCTGATGACACACTCCAGTCTCACAAGCTTCCTCCATTGTGACAGTGACTCTTTCCCTGGAAGGAAAACATGCCCAGACTTTTTGGTTGGTTGGTTGCTCACTTTCCTGGAGGCAGCAGGAGCTACAGAACACCAGCCTGTCAGAGAAGGCCGTTCCCCGAGGAGCACAGAATATCTTGCTTAGAGTGATATTTTATGGTGTCACCTGGAATGGGCCAACTCATTGTATCGTTTGGGATGGGAAGAGATTATTAGGAGAGAGAGAAGCTCCTCCTCTTTGGCCCATGACCACATGCAGTACCAAAGAGCAGGACTAGCTGCATAGGAGCATAAGCATTTGTCTCTGCAGTCACTGTGAAAGAGCGAAGGAGGAGTATTTTGAATCAAGTAATAGTGCCACAAGCCAATAAAGTTAATGGTAGGAAGAGTTGTGATTTGAAAAAAAAAAGGTGGTGAATGAGTAATCAATATAATTTCTGTTTTGTACTACTGAGATATTATTGTCTTCATTTTTAGGTCTAGTGCACTCAGTAGCCTTCCAACTAGCAAAGTCAGTATTGTTTTCCTTCTAGTAAGGAGGAGAGGTTGTGAGGAAGGGTCTGCTTCTTCTCTTTCTCATGTCAGTGCCAATTAGAGTGGGATTTTGGCCTGTTGAGTGACAGAGCGCACTGGCTCTGAGGTGTTTCCTATGGGAGAGAGGAAGATTTATTGTTTTCATTTCTAATGTGATATGTAGAGGCCTCGTTGTATTCAGAGCCTTCTCTGATGATGCTCTTTTCCCGTTACATCAGCAGTAAGGAACAGTATAAAAGTTATAAAGGTTCTAAAACCAAAGACCATTATTTAGAAGTGATGCTTTATGATCTTTTAATAGTTGAATTTAGCAATGTTGTAGCACAGCAGTTCAGCCTTAACACTTAAAACTACTAGATACTTAACTGTATTTTTTTATGTGATAAGTCCTTCATGGATGGATGTGTGTTCCATTTCTTGGGACATTTACTGGTAATGAAATGCTGACGTATGCTTGTCTGGACAAGCCACAAATGATTTACCAGTCCGTGATCTAAGATGTACTACAAGTCATAAGTTTTAAAAGTGATAGTCTGACAAGCTATTTACTGCTTCTAATGTTACACTTTGCAGCTTCAGAAACTTCTTACTATGGACCCTACGAAGAGAATTACCTCAGAGCAGGCTTTGCAGGACCCCTACTTTCAAGAGGATCCTCTGCCTACATCAGAGTATGTATTCCCTCTACTGTGCTCTGCAGGAATATCTTCTCTCTGCGAAATGCTAATCTCTGATCATGAGGAAACAGCTGAAAATTTGAGATGGCTCCTTGTAGCCACGGTTTGGGCATGCATAGTAGAAACTGTTTGTGCAGCTCTGAAGAGCCTGTATCTACTGGTGCTGGAGCTGAATGGTCCCGTATCGGTAGGACTGCAGTTCTGAACCTGTTACCAACTGAGGTGTCAGTGCCATTGCAGCCTTCAGAGTATAAATCTAAACCTCTTCTGTGCACTTGCATAACCTCACACAGCCCTAGCCCGGTTGCACTGGGACTCTCCTAGGACTAGGACTCTTCTCTGATCCACAGCTCATTCCCATACATGTCCCCCCTCTTCTAGGGGACATACCACAACAAGGAGAAAGAAGAGTAAGATATTCTGTTCTCAATGGTGGCCCTCAGTGACCTATCACTGGCCCTCAGCAACTGGACAAGGGGCAATGGGTACCAGTTGGAATGCAGGAATTTCCATCCCCATGTGAGGAAGAACTTCTTCCCTGTGAGGGTGCCAGAGCCCTGGCACAGGCTGCCCAGGGAGGCTGTGGAGTCTCCTTCTCTGGAGATCTTCCCAACCCGCCTGGATGCCGCCCTGTGTCCCGTGCTCTGGGTGTCCCTGCTGGAGCAGGGGTTGGACTGGATGGTCTCTAGAGGACCCTTCCAACCTCAACCGCTCTGTGATTCTGTGATACTACTTGATACCTAGGTTAAGCACTTAAAAAATCAAAGTATGTTGATTGTACTGTATTGTAAATGAAATCTTAGATATCTGTCAATGACCAGAATTGTTGCAGTTGACAGTGGATAAATATCCACCTGTGGTTTTCTATTAAATATAGATCTGATGCTATCCTATGTAGCACTGCAGCTCATTCCTGGATTACAAGATAACATTATGATGAAGTATCTGCTGTAAATATCAAGGGATGCTCCAAATCCTATTAGCTAACTCAGTTTAAAAGCTATCTTTATTTTTTCTCTAAACAAGACCTGAGAGACCAAGGCCTTGTTACTAATTGATAGTAGCTCTGTAGCAGTGATTGGCAAATACATTTAAAGCCCACTGTAAGTCAGAGGGGCTCATAAGATGTTATTTTTCCTTGTTTCAAGCCCTTTATTCAGTGAGCAATGCCTGCTCTGGCTAGGTGCTGTGCAGCCTCTGGCTGCTGTGACACTGTATTTATTCATTTTGTCACCAGAATCAACAAGTGGTCTCTCTGGCATTTGGGCATTCAGCTGTGCTGTGATTTCTAAATGAGGGCATCTTGCCAGCACAGAAAGGATCTGATACTGTGGTCACCATCTAATTGCTCACGTGTGCTGCTCTCTTGGGTGTTTACAGTGCCATTTGCTTATGGAAACAGGACTCAACAAATACCAACAATTAAATTGTGTTATATTTCAGATTTTTTTAAATAGAACATTAAGCAAAGATATTTTATATATATATTTGCTGAGTGTTTACTGTTTGCTGTATTTCAGTGTATTTGCTGGCTGCCAGATTCCTTATCCTAAACGAGAGTTCCTCAATGAAGATGAACCTGAAGAGAAAGGGGATAAGGTATAATAAAACTTTTTTGTTCTTTTCTTTCACATATGCAACAAGGAAGAGTCATGATGCACCCACCTGAAAACTGATATGATGTGAATGGTTAACCAAAATCATATTTTTTCCAGGCAAGGCTGTCTCAAAACTGCTTCACAGCAAGGTGAAAAATATCACATGACTTGGAGGTGTCTGAGTCCAGCAGTTAGTCCTGACTTGTGGGGAATGAGCTGGATGAGTTGTTTGGTCAGCAGTAGCCTACTTTCGTTCTGAGTAGCTGCCATCATTCTGAGAGGACCTAAAGAGGCCCTGGCCTCTGCCTCCTCCTGCACTGCATGATGAAAATCCATCATGCTCACATGAAAAGAATAGTATTTCCATTGTATGATTGGCATGCATCCAAGCATTTGAAGGGAGATGGTTGTCAAGGGCTGAAATGAATAGTGCTAGCCTGCTTCTGGCACCACATCAGAACCTTTCATCCATCTGCACGTAGTCCTGATCATGCAGAAGGGCCTTCAGACAAAGGAGTAATAAGGACCATGAGTTCTTCTGAGAGCAGCAGTCTGCCTGAGTACCCTCTTTCCCATGGCCTCTCAGATGTGGGCAAGAACCTGTCTCCATTCATGGTAAATTTTGGTGTATTTGGGACATGCTTGATTGGCTGAGGTGTGCTACATAGCTAGAGTGAATGTCCCCTCATGGCGTGAAGGCTGCATAGTACAGCTCTAGTGCATTAGAAATCTAGTTATTTTCACTTAAAAGTCTACAGTGAGGCACCAGCTGGAATGAATACCAAGGAAAAGGTGAAGAAGCCTTAATTTGTAATGAGCTGAGGGCTACCTGAGAGAGGAGCCTGCTGCCTGTGTGTATTCTCTGGTTCAGATACTTGGAGCATGGCAAGAACCTAGCAGAGCTGTTTCTAAAAGCATGCCTGTCAATACATTTCAGCCAGTAAATTTTGTTCTCTGGACAGATATTATAGATTCTGTTGTACCAAGAACAAATAGTAATAGGACAAAGTACTGAGGACAAATAGATCTTGACAATGTCAAGTGGGGGGGGGTGACTTTTGTTTTTTTTTGTTGTTGTTGTTCAGATAGTTTTTCAAAAAGAGGAAACAAAGATCTAAGCAAAGTTGCAATGAAAGTCATGATACTGCTTTGATTGTAATTTAGATACTAGCTTTGCTCTAACTCTCACAGCTTTAAAAAGCAAGAACAAACCTTATGAATTAAAATGACTCTGGCTTTTGTTAAGTTAGTGCCTTTAAAAGTAAATATCTGGTTTTTGCATGAGACCTTTGGGGGAAAAACAATGGAATGTTTATATTCAAAAGAGCCATTGTATAAGTGGTCTTTGTGATTGCTGGGGACTGTCACGTATTTATGCACACTGCAAATGAAACCTTTTTCAGACCGTGTAGTTAATTTAAGTCACGCATTACTCATTGGATCTGTTCTCACAGTGCAGAATATATGAAGGCAAAGCGTGTTCCAAAATGGGACCTGAGCCATGTTTCATTTCTTCATGCTGGTGTTCCAAGTGAAAGGATTTTCTTTTTTAATGGTGTTACTTTCTGATTTGTTTTCAAACCATAAATATCTGTTTAGCTCTTGGAAACCTACAGGGCTGCTCTGTGCTTATTTATGTGGAACCTGCATCTTTGAATAACCTTTCACATAAGCAAGCTCAGAATGTGTAATCACCAGTTAGGAGGGCTAAATGCATAAAACAAAACCATAAAACAAAATGAAAAGATTCCTTTCTCATTACAATTCTGTTAAGTAAATTCTGTTAGATTCATTTCTGCGAACTAAGACTGGATTTTCATTCTAGTAACATGGGTCTCCCTGAGACGTAGTAATATATTGCTAGCTCTAGAACTAAAACAAGTTTATTTCATTTAGGAACCACCATGAACTAGGCTGAGCAGAGTATGTTTTTGCTGGCATGAGCTCTTTTCTGCACTAAGATCATTTGCCAGAACAGCTGGGCCTCAACCAGAATCTAGCACAGAGTAGATCTCAGTCTCTACCAAGGCAGTAAGAGTAGTAGCTGCATGGAAAAGCAATCTCAGCTCGTCAAATAAACCTTGTGTTAATGTCCAGAGTTAGAAGCTGTAGGATCTAAGACAAGCTGTTATTCGTAATTGTGTTAGTTCCTGCCATGTTTGTTTACATGTAATAAAATTGCAGGTTTTCAGCTCTCACAGTTTCAGCCCCTTCTTCCATCCAAGCACCCCTACGGAAACAGAAATCGCAGAGTGTGAGCGCAAATGCAGGCTTAGTTACTGAAACCTGTTTGTAAAAGTGGAGTTCAAATCATTGCTAAAAAAGATGAATTGCTTCTTAAAGGAAGGTGAAATTTAATTTTCAAAGTTAAGCAAGCTAGCTTGTCAAAATCTATCTGGAAATAGAATCTGACTGGCATGGGATTTGAGGACTTTAGGCAGTAGGATGTAATAGTGGTTTTGCTAAACGTTTGATGGAAGTACAAGCCACCCCTAAACCCCTGAAGATGCAGTGGTTCTGTGTGATCTTAAATGAACATGTCATTGCAAATTTCATCGGAATGTGTCTTGGGAAACTGTTGTGACAAATACCATCACAGCAGATTTTCATGTCATTTATCTGAGGTAACTAAGTGGCCGCTGCTTATCGAGGGTGTCAGAAAGTTTCTCCTTGTGGCGATGGGTTGCTGTGGTTTCTGAGAAATTAATAATGTGAGATTTTTATACAAGTCTGTCATGCTTTGATAATTGCATACGCAGACATTGTAGGGGAAAAAGAAAAAAAGACTATCCCGAAATACTCCACAGCCAGGGTATTTAGGAGTTTTATTAAATGCAGGGCTTTTTAACTCATCATGAATATGGTAGGGTTTTTTGGTTTTTGTTTTCATGGTCAACAAGCCACATATCTCATATTTGGAGAGAAATTGCTTTTTTTGCAATTCTCTTTCTTGCTTCAGTTGTCTATTGGAGGAGCCCTGCTTGAAAGCAGGGAAATGGATGGTGTTTCCTTGTCGGTGTCTCCCAAGCTGGTCATGGTTGTGCTCTACTGGTTTTCCAACCTTCCCTCCAGTCTCCTCGCCATCCTTCCAGTCCATAACGACCTAGAGCCAGAACAATACAGCGACTTTTGCTTTTGTGTTCCCTTCCTTAACTTTTTTTCTCCCTTTTGTGGCAGCTTTGTCTCTCTCGCTGCCAGGCCCCTGTGTCATCTCAATTTTCTGTGACTTCATTTTTCTTTCTGTTGCTAGATTCTTCCATCCTGCTTTGTTCCTTCTCCTTACTTATCTCTGGGCCATGTTCACTTTCCTGCTATTTCAGTTGCGTTTTCTGACCCCATACCTAGCACCCCCCGCTCGACTGTATTCCCTCTATGCCTCTCTGTCCCAAGTGCTGAAGGCACAAGAGAGTTAAGCGAAGGTAATGGAGAAGGTAACGAAAACACCCAGCTCCTGTGGCCTCGCTGTGCCACCCGCTCCTCCAGCTCCCTCAGCGTGTGGCCCGTGTGGGCCGCAAAGCGGAGGCAGCCCCGGCGGCGCGTGGAGCGCCGCGCTCAGCCGCGCTGCCCCGTGTGCCTCTCTCCTAGAACCAGCAGCAGCAGAACCAGCACGGGGCGCAGGCGGCGCCGCAGCAGCCGGCGCAGGCAGCGCCGCCGCCGCCGCAGCCGCCGCCGCCGCAGCAGAGCAGCAGCCAGACCAACGGCACGGCCGGCGGCGCCGGTGCCGCGGCCGGGGGCGCCGCCGCCGCCGCCGCCGCCGCGGGGCTCCAGCACAGCCAGGACTCCAGCCTCAACCAGGTGCCTCCCACCAAGAAGCCGCGCATGGGGCCGTCAGGCGCCAACTCGGGCGGGCCTGTCCTGCCCTCGGAGTATCAGGTAAGTGCTCCGTGTGGCCAGCGGGGCCCTGCCCCGCTCCAAGCACAGCTCACCTGGTAATGACTTCCCATTGCAGGCTCTGATACACTACATAAAATTGTGGGTTTAAAGCCTGTCACGGCACTAGGAGGGGGAAAGGGTTCTGCAGGCGGGGATTTTCAGGAGAGCACCAGTGCCCTGCTGAGGCCTGGCCCACTCCAGCAAAGCACTTAACCACGTGCTTAGCTCTTACATATATCAAATACCTGAGGGGAGAATGTAAGGAGGAAGGGGCCAGGCTCTTCTCGGTGGTGGCCAGTGATAGGACTAAAGGGTAAGGGGCATAAGTTGAAACACAGGCAGCT